>WNWK01036393.1:0-19192 GCA_009830355.1 Cherax destructor | reverse complement strand
TGGGCGAAACGTTGTCAATAAAGGATCACATTATACTGCTTATGTGTTTATTTTTCCAGAAATCTAGAGCCAAGACAACAGTGCCTAGGTGTGCGCAGTGAGGCTAACAGATTGCTGGGATTTATTTCAAGAGGTGTGAGCAACAGAAGTCCAAAAGTTATTTTGCAGCTCTGTACATGTGAAAGAATGGTTCTGAGAACCGACGAGTTGGTAAATTAGACACATATGCAACACTTGGGTATCTTTATTGAGGAAACGTTTCGCCACACAGTGGCTTCATCAGTCCGTACAAAGGAGAATCGTGAAGAACAGGAGGAGTGTGAGGTTGTCAGTCCCTCAATCTTGAGTCGATGTTGTCAGTCCATCAATCTTGAATAGAATAACAGCATATGAGCAGAGGAAGCTTATATACTGTAGACAGGAGAGGTGCAGCAGTTGTAGGAGGTGTCACATTTGTTCAATGTGGAAGTAGGTCGTGCCCAAGGAATAGGCAAGCGAAGAAATCCCTGTATTAAGATACCAAGATGTTGCAGCGTCAGACAGGATGTGAAAGAATGGTTCTGAGAACCGACGAGTTGGTAAATTAGACACATATGCAACACTTGGGTATCTTTAGGCATTGCTGTCTTGGTTTAAGGTTGCTGCTTACCATCACCCCCAAGTCCTTCTCGCAATCTGTATGGCTAAGTTGTTGTTGTTGTTGTATGTTCGCCGGTACATCCGGCCCAGGTCTTCTCCAAATGGTGACCCGGCACTCTATGGCTAAGTTCTACGTTATTTAACTTATAAGTGCTTGGGTTATGGACACTCCCGAGCTTCAGTACCTTGCATTTATCTGCATTGAACTGCATCTGCCACTTTTCTGACCACGAATTAAGTTTGTCTAAATCTTCCTGAAGTTCTATGACATCTATGTTTGAATCAATTATCCTACCTATCTTCGTGTCGTCGGCGAATTTGCTCATGTCACTAGTAATTCCCTCGTCAAGGTCATTGATATATATTATAAATAACAACGGGCCTAAGACTGATCCCTGTGGAACACCACTTGTTACAAGTCCCCACTCGGATTTAACCCCATTTATGCACACTCTCTGCTTCCTATTGGTGAGCAATGACTCGATCCATGACAGCATTTTTCCCCCAATGCCGTGAGCTGCCACTTTCTTTAACAGTCTCTGGTGCGGTACTCTATCAAAAGCCTTACTAAAGTCTAAATAAACAATATAGAATATTGGTATAAAATATCGACACAATGGAAAAATAAACACATAAGCAATATAATCTGTATTAAGGAAACGTTTCGCCACAGTGGTTTCTTCAGTCCAATACAAAGCAGAGAGGGGTAAGGAGAGGAGGAGTTTGAGGTAATCAGTCCCTTAGCCTCATATGTTGCATAAGTGTCTCAATCTTCAGTTCAACAGTTGTTTCCTTGCTGCCTTATTATTATTATTAGTATTATTATCAAGGGAAAACTAAACCAATGTGACATTTATTATTGGCAATTGTGTCATTTTACTTAACATATTGTCGGTAATTTTACCAATATTATTACAAAACTAAACCAGTAGCTGTTATAAAACGCATGTAATAAAGGGTAATTAGGCTCAGTCCAAGGAATTGGAGGAGAGTTTTGGTTTCCTGGATCAAGTACCCCCCTTCCCCCGCTTCTAAAATTCTGAGCTTGATGCTGTTGCAAGATACCAACAACAACAGTGCCAAGCACAGAAAGATGCACACCCAGCAAGGGGTTAGCTTTCACTGCTGTGGGTAGCAGATAGTCGCCTTTAAGAGTTCTTTTCCTCACAAGTAAACACGCATGTATAATTAATTTAATCATATTTTGTATTCTTGTTAGTTTTGGTGTTAAAATATAGGTAAAATCAACATTAATTATGGCTGTGGTTGCAATGTCTTCTGGTTGCAGACAGGGCCGTTGCGACCTGCTAAGCGAGTGATGACGCCACCTAGTACCGCTACAATTGAAGGAATGGAGGAAGGCGACATCAAGAATCGCCTATATTTTGTAGATGTGCCAATTTCAATGTTTTTTTTTAGAGCTACACTTCAGTTTGATACGGTTCATGTTATGGAGTGAAGGCTTGTCGGGGTTGACGAGGCTTCTGGTAGGTGGGTGCAAGGGGGAGAGGAGAGAGGAGAGAGAGAGAGAGGGGAGAGAGAGAGAGAGAGAGAGAGAGAGAGAGAGAGAGAGAGAGAGAGAGAGAGGGGAGAGAGAGAGAGAGAGGAGAGAGAGAGAGAGAGAGAGAGAGAGAGAGAGAGAGAGAGAGAGAGGAGAGAGAGAGAGAGAGAGAGAGAGAGAGAGAGAGAGAGAGAGAGAGAGAGAGAGAGAGAGAGAGAGAGAGAGAGAGAGAGAGAGAGAGAGAGAGAGAGAGAGAGAGAAGAAAATGAATTCACTACCAAGTAAGAGAGAGAGAGAGAGAGAGAGAGAGAGAGAGAGAGAGAGAGAGAGAGAGAGAGAGAGAGAGAGAGAGAGAGAGAGAGAGAGAGAGAGAGAGAGAGAGAGAGAGGAAGGGGCTAGTGGGATGGAGGGACCAGGTGCACACTTAAAAAAGTTATTCTCTGGAGGAAGGTTATTGAGATCATAAACGCTCCAGCCGGCTGGTCCTACACGACAACATATTTTGTGCATTGAAAGTGACAAACTTAGACAAACAAATTTTGATGAACTTTTGGATGATGTTGCTATGAGGAAGGATAGGAATTTTTTTTTTTTAGTCTTAGTGTATTTGATAATTGCAGTTTATTTATTTCTTAATATGTATTATAAAAGATTATATGTATTTTAAAGAATGTAAAAATAAACGTACAATTTAATTTTTCTAAAAATTCCTGCTTATTCCACAAAATGTTTACAAAGTTCGGTTATTACAGTGTTAATTTTAACATTTGAGATGAGGAATTGTGAACTGCAGAACTTCAAACACCGGTCATCATCCTCGGCTTCAGTGAATTTTGTTTAAAACTCTGTACCATCTTCCTCTAGTGGTGAGGGCGAGGGACTGGGAGGGGCCTCACAAGTGGAATAGCCTAGGACCTCTCTTCATCTAAATTCGGCACTGAATTGGCCTATTGGCTATGCTAGGCAGGTCCAACTCACCCCGGTATAGCTAAAACTTTTCATTTCATCTGAATTATTTAATTAAAATGCCATAATAAGTCGCCCGATTATCAATAATTTTTTTTGCCTGATCCAGAGATAAACTACCAAGACTGAATAGTATTTTATCTCTGTAGTAATCAGCAGTATTGATGAACTTTCCGACCAGAGCCTCTCTGTTCTGATTAGATGACTCAGCGACTCAAGAGATTCTACAAGAGGACGGCGCAGCGAGACGACGTCGGAGTTTTCACTATGAGCCCTAATACCCAAACTTACATTTCTGGGTTATCCCGAGTTGATCAGAGCTGAGAGGAAACTTGCTAGCTGTCACTTCGAGCACCATCCCATCAAGAAGGTAAGGCGGTGACTAGCTCGCTCCCCCCTCTCCCCCATCACTCCCTCACTTCATCGTACCCCATCCTACCCCCCCTCAACACCCCAACCACTACACTGGCCTAACCACAAACACACTCTTTACACTGCTGTCCTTTTACCTTTCCTATCTTCTTTTTTCGGCAACTTCGCCTCTGGCGACTTAAAACAAGGCAAGGTGACTACCTGTTGGGTCCCGTCCCCCTCACTCCGTCGAGGGTAGGCTATGTTAGGGGCTGACCTTCATAAGTCAGCTGAAGTAGGACTCTTAGGAAAGTTCTTTCTTCCAGCATATTATCTGGGAGAGCCTTACCTTAACTGGGCATCATGCCCAATATAAGAGTCAGACATCGGGTCACTGATGGCCAGAAGTCCAAAAAGGAAATTTTAGGCTGCATTTGTACTAATGACACGGTTGCACCGGTGGATATATTCCAGACCCACTCTGGTGCAGTACTACTGCTCTTCTAGGAAAAGGAGCTACTCCAATTATCAAAGAAAGATGTTCTAGACAAACTCCTCAATGAGGGTATCACCCCCATTACCCCAGACAACTTCCAGGCACAGTGCTCTGTGTTTGTTGCACGCATTAACAGCTTCATGTGTGAAAATTCTGCTGAAGAACTCGTGGAGGAGATAAACAGTGCAAACTCCGAGATCAACGTCCTCAAGGCGTATAAGTTTGCAAAGAACTCGAACAACCAGCAGTCTCTGAAATTAATTCTCGAGACACCAGAAGAAGCCAAACTCATCTGTGCCAACGGTTTGAGATGCTATGGTACCAAATGCAAACCCGACCATGTATCTATGGAAAGGTTTGTGAACATCACTCAGTGAATAAACAGTCTGTAATAATATTGGTAGAATTACCGACAATATGTTAACATATTGTCGGTAATTCTACCAATATTATTACATTCTTTCGGACACCGTAATAAACAGTCTCCAGTATCTGCGCAGGAGAATATGTTTACAGGGAATGCCCCAACAGGAGCAAATCCAAGTGTGCTCTTTACGGTGGGAAACATCATGCTGTCTCCCCCAGCTCCCCTGTTAGAAAATCCACAGTCCAGAAAATTCTGGAAATCAAGAAACTAGCCAAGAAAACTACTCCACCGACACCACCCATGCTATGTAGATGTATGGTTCAGAGAGCCGACAAGGTGATAAATTAGACACATGTGCAACACTTGGGTATCTTTATTGAGGAAACGTTTCGCCACACAGTGGCTTCATCAGTCCATACAAAGGAGAATGGTGAAGAACAGGAGGAGTTTGAAGTAATCAGTCCCTCAGCCTTGAGTCGATGTAATCAGTCCATCGACTCAAGGCTGAGGGACTGATTACCTCAAACTCCTCCTGTTCTTCACCATTCTTCTTTGAATGGACTGATGAAGCCACTGTGTGGCGAAACGTTTCCTCATTAAAGATACCCAAGTGTTGCATATGTGTCTAATTTATCACCACCCATGTTGTCCCAAGAATCCTTTCCCAATCTACCGAGCTCTGGCAGGGCACCTACTTCTCAACCCCCCAACCTAACCCTGGCATGTACGAAGCCTAAGGTCCAAACTCCTACCCTATCTCCCCAGGGTCCATAAAAGAAGGAGTAATGAAAGGGACTGATGTACATGATGACCCGTGACATGGCACGAGGCGATGACCAGCTCTGCTCTACCATCATCAACGAGCTGATATTAGCAAAAGGAACCTCAGCTATAAGGCACACGGAATAGGAGGAGAAATTTTTTCCTGGGTAGAGGCATGGTTGACAAATAGGCGGCAGAGAGTTTGCATAAATGGAGAGAAATCAGAATGGGGGCGCGTCTCAAGCGGTGTTCCACAGGGGTCAGTTTTGGGCCCCCTGTTGTTTACAATTTACATAAACGACATAGATGAGGGAATAAATAGTAACATAAGTAAATTTGCTGATGACACCAAAATAGGCCGTCCAATTCATTCAAATGAGGACATTAGAGCACTCCAGGATGATTTACCTTTGATATACCTTTGAAGAGTTTCGAGAGTATCTACTCTCTGAGCCCGGCCATGGGCCAGGCTCGTCTGGTGCTTGCCTGGTCAACCAGGCTGTTGCTGCTGGAGGCCCGCTGCCCCACATATCCATCACAGCCTGGTTGATCTGGCACCTGGTGAAGATATTTGTCCAGTTTCCTCTTGAAGGCTTCTACACTGGTTCCAGCCGTGTTTCGGATATCTTCTGGTAAGATGTTGAATAGTCTGGGACCCCGGATGTTAATACAGTGCTCCCGTATTGTCCCCACCGCACCCCTGCTCCTCACTGGGTTTATTTTACACTTTCTCCCATATCTCTCACTCCAGTATGTTGTTATGGCAGTGTGCAGATTTGGGACCAGGCCCTCAAGTACTTTCCATGTATATATTATCATGTATCTCTCTCTCCTCCGCTCCAATGAGTACATGTTCAAGACTTGAAGGCGTTCCCAATAATTTAGATGTTTCAATGGCTCAATGTGAGCCGTAAACGATCTCTGGATTTGTTCCAGCTCTGCTATTTCTCCTGCCCTGAACGGGGCCGTCAGCACTGAGCAGTATTCTAAGTGCTAACAGAATCCTTGGCTTCATATCAAGAAGTATAAATAATAGAAGTCCTCAGGTTGTTCTTCAAATCTATATATCTTTGGTTAGGCCTCATTTAGATTATGCTGCACAGTTCTGGTCACCGTATTACAGAATGGATATAAATGCACTGGAAAACGTACAAAGGAGGATGACAAAGTTGATCCCATGTATCAGAAATCTTCCCTATGAGGATAGACTGAGGGCCTTGAATCTGCACTCTCTAGAAAGACGTAGAATTAGGGAGGATATGATTGAGGTGTATAAATGGAAAACAGGAATAAATAAAGGGGATGTAAATAGCGTGCTGAAAATATCCAGCCAAGACAGGACTCGCAGCAATGGTTTCAAGTTGGAAAAGTTCAGATTCAGGAAGGATATAGGAAAGCACTGGTTTGGTAATAGAGTTGTGGATGAGTCGAACAAACTCCCGAGTACCGTCATAGATGCTAAGACGTTGTGTAGTTTTAAAAATAGGTTAGATAAATACATGGGTGGGTGTGGATGGGTGTGAGTTTGGACCTGACTAGCTTTTACTACCAGGTCAGTAGCTGTACTAATTCCTTAAGTGGAAGTGACCTGACCAGGTGGTCGGCTGACCAGGTGGTAGGCTAGACAATTATATGAGTGGGTGCGGTTGGGTGTGAGTTGGTCCTGACTAGCTTGTGCTAGGTCAGATGCAGTGTTCCTTCCTTAAGTGAATGTAACCTGACCTGGCTGGGTCGGGGCATTGGATTAAGCCGTTGGAGATTTGGACCTGCCTCGCATGGGCCAGTAGGCCTGCTGCAGTGTTCCTTCTTTCTTATATTCTTCTTAACCCAGGGTGAATGTACCCCCTAACATCCCCCCAGCAGTGAAGAAACGACCCCTGCACCAGTCACTGCACAATCCGCCGCCGCAGAGGCTGACCCTAACGACCAATCAGCTGCTGGGCATCCAGCTCAACTCACCCTCGTACCCTTCCACGAAGAGAACCCAGTGTCTCCCATCACAGAGGTGGATGGAAATGACCCAGTGCATTTCGGGAACGAGGAAACTGACGTGTCCATAGATTCAGATGACGAGTCTGTTTCGTCAGCTAGTGTATCGAATACCAGCAGTATTAATGATGACCAACAATTCTGTTCTCAGAGAACCACTCGAGCAGAGAGAGCACGCACAGACCAGGTGGCTATAACCTCAGGCCACAATACTCTACACGCAGCATCAACGCAAAACATACTAAATAATGGGGAGTGATCTCCCCGAAGAGATAGAAGATTGGGTAACACCTGAACCATTCTATATTCTCCAAAGATAAAAAAACCCTAATTTATGGAGACTTTACTTGAAACAATCTACAGCTTATAACTAACCTTGTTTAATTTGCAAACTTCCTATATAGGACACCACCTCAGAAACAACGAAGCCAAAAAACAACTCCAGGAAAGCAGCCAAACTCCATCGAGCGCCTTGCAACCACCACTTTCAGCAAGGGCCCAAGAACCTTCCTCTTGCGGGGGAAAAAACAATTGCCAGAAGTATACCTCCTTCCAACTTAGCAACATGCAAATTTACAGCTGGTATAACTGTGCAGCTGATGGGAAGTGGGGTATACCCAATCCTATGAATTTTATGTATTCATGAAAAACACTACACACACACACACACTTGTATTAAAATGCTCCAAAGTGGTTAGGCCACTTACCTTTATTATCCCATCTCTCATACCCTCACCCACCCTTTTCCCATATTTCTATCCTTACCCATCCTTCTTGCTTTCCCGTCTTACCAACGCTCTAGTAATTCAAGTTTCAAGTTTTCTCTGCGTCTGAAACGCATGTTCAAGAGCGAGTAACTCCCGCCATGTTAGATTGATTATTTTGAAAATCTGTCTATTGAACAAGATCATTAATGCCGAAGTGTGCCCTTGTACAGACAGTCAAGACTATTTCAATTCATTTTATATGCACTGAGAAACACACACCTTACGAGGTATACATCCTATGGTAAAATGTTTGACGATATGCTCATCCCATTACTGGTCTCCCAGCCGAGGCTAGTAATAGACTTTATTACTTCATGCATGAAACCCTTCTTGTATGACAGACTTTGACAGGAAAACACAGCTATATTTCAGTCTTACAATATAGCCACAATATAGCGGGTGTTCATGCTATGTGTAACTCGCAGAACATTACAGTAGCTGACTAGATAAAACTCACCTCTATACACTAGACAAAACGTTTCGGTGTATATATCCTGTTTTAAGGATTTATTTTTGGTTAAACAGTAGAATAGATGTTTTTTTAGTTAAGTATTATGATCTACATTATTTTATGTTATCTGGTAAAGATGTAGAATTATAATGAAATGTAATAAAATTAATATTGGTACTTTATTATATATATTAATTGTACAATAGTATTACTATGTGAAATAATTTCACTATTAATATTCATATATCCGCATCAAGTTGACAGAAGGACTTATTTTAAAAGTATTTTCTGGCATATTAAAACTGGTAATAACTAGTGAGGTTTGAGAGTGAGGCTGAAGTCCTTGGCAAGCAGCGGTGCAGCGGTGCAGCGGGGCAGCGGGGCAGCGGGGCCACAACCACCCGATAACAGCACATAAGGCCAGAGTGGCCACATTCCTCGTCTTACCCGCTCACCCCAGATTATCCTGTCTTGAAGCTCATATACTTCAAGGAAGGCGTCTTGGCATCGGTGTTAGACATCATGTTTCATATTGTGAATGGTAAACATGTTTTATATTATGAATGGTAAAGTATACAATATTATGAATGGTAAAGTATACAATATTATGAATGGTAAAGTATACAATATTATGAATGGTAAAGTATACAATATTATGAATGGTAAAGTATACAATATTATGAATGGTAAAGTATACAATATTATGAATGGTAAAGTATACAATACTGGGAAGTTGATTAATTATGTAAATACTTTGGAAAAACAACAAGTTAAAGAATGAGGTACTTGTGCGCCGTTGTGGAATCTTTATTACGGAAACGTTTCGCTAGCCACTGGCTTCTTCAGTCCAATACAGAGAGGAACGGTGGGAGATGAAGAGGAGTTTGAGGTAGTCAGTCCCTCAACCTGGAGTCGATGTGTTCAGTCCATCAATCTTGAGAAAAGTACAGCATATGATGTTATTTGACTGATTTGTCAGGAACCGCGTCCTGACACGGGTTTTAATCCTAGGTGCCCCGTCTTAGGTGCCCCGTCTTAGGTGCCCCGTCTGGGGATCTCGAAGATCTCAATCAAATTCAGGTGTTCTGTGGCCGTGATCAAGGTCTTGCTGAAGTTCATGTGCGTTCCATTGCAAAACATTTTATGCACTACAGCGAACTGAGGGCATCAGTCCCCTCCCTTCCCCTTCATTGTCTCTGGGCTCTGTATTGGGTGGTCGTGTATATTGTCTCTGGGTTCTGTATTGGGTGGTCGTGTATATTGTCTCTGGGCTCTGTATTGGGTGGTCGTGTATATTGTCTCTGGGCTCTGTATTGGGTGGTCGTGTATATTGTCTCTGGGCTCTGTATTGGGTGGTCGTGTACATTGTCTCTGGGCTCTGTATTGGGTGGTCGTGTATATTGTCTCTGGGCTCTGTATTGGGTGGTCGTGTATATTGTCTCTGGGCTCTGTATTGGGTGGTCGTGTACATTGTCTCTGGGCTCTGTATTGGGTGGTCGTGTACATTGTCTCTGGGTTCTGTATTGGGTGGTCGTGTATATTGTCTCTGGGCACTGTATTGGATGGTCGTGTACATTGTTTCTGGGCTCTGTATTGGGTGGTCGTGTACATTGTCTCTGGGCTCTGTATTGGGTGGTCGTGTATATTGTCTCTGGGCTCTGTATTGGGTGGTCTTGTACATTGTCTCTGGGCTCTGTATTGGGTGGTCGTGTATATTGTCTCTGGGCTCTGTATTGGGTGGTCGTGTATATTGTCTCTGGGCTCTGTATTGGGTGGTCGGGTACATTGTCTCTGGGCTCTGTATTGGGTGGTCGTGTACATTGTCTCTGGGCTCTGTATTGGGTGGTCGTGTACATTGTCTCTGGGCTCTGTATTGGGTGGTCTTGTACATTGTCTCTGGGCTCTGTATTGGGTGGTCGTGTATATTGTCTCTGGGCTCTGTATTGGGTGGTCGTGTACATTGTCTCTGGGCTCTGTATTGGGTGGTCGTGTACATTGTCTCTGGGCTCTGTATTGGGTGGTCGTGTACATTGTCTCTGGGCTCTGTATTGGGTGGTCGTGTACATTGTCTCTGGGCTCTGTATTGGGTGGTCTTGTACATTGTCTCTGGGCTCTGTATTGGGTGGTCGTGTACATTGTCTCTGGGCTCTGTATTGGGTGGTCTTGTACATTGTCTCTGGGCTCTGTATTGGGTGGTCGTGTACATTGTCTCTGGGCTCTGTATTGGGTGGTCGTGTACATTGTCTCTGGGCTCTGTATTGGGTGGTCGTGTACATTGTCTCTGGGCTCTGTATTGGGTGGTCGTGTACATTGTCTCTGGGCTCTGTATTGGGTGGTCGTGTACATTGTCTCTGGGCTCTGTATTGGGTGGTCGTGTATATTTGCAAATAAACGCATTGACGCTGTTTTGGCCATTATGCATATATTCAAGAATACATTCACAATAGTTCTGAATATCTCTTTGTTTTCTACCGAGTCTATCAGCTCACATATGACCTCGGTGAAACACCTAACTGTCGACATCATTTGATAGCTCAGGGGTAATACGACATGGCTTGCTGTTCCCTAGGGCTACAGTGCTCTTCATTAATGAGTGTTGTGGTGTTAGGGTAGACATGTTGGCAGCAGCCTGTTCCTGCAGCATGGGGCCTGCTGCTGCCTGCCGTTGTTGAGTGGGAGTTTGAGCAGAGGCGTCGGGGAGCCAGGTGAGCATCGTCGTGCGGGACCTTGTCATTTATGTTTCCTCCGTTACTGCGGCCAGGGAAGTGACCGTGAGTTCCGTGATACCGTAGCCTCCTCTGGAGGCTACGGTATCTGTTTACTGTTGTGTATCTTTATTGATGTTGGAGGCTGGACAACCGGGGTTTTCCATGCTGGGGGTAGAAACATCGGACGTGTTTCTTTACACCGGTTGTCTATGTTCACCCATCAGTAAAATGGGTACCTGGGTGTTAGTCGATTGGTGTGGGTCGCATCCTGGGACAAAACTGACCTAATTTTCCCGAAATGCTCTGCATAACAAGCGGTTTTCTGTATAGTAGTATGTCATTGATGTCAGGTGTATACCTTGTACATGTACTTCTTGTTCTTCTTGGGAGAAATGCTGAAGTGTTGAAATGCTGACTTCATATTCATTACCACTGCTATGACCAGTGTTACCTCCTAAACCCTGACTTTCTTCAACATCTGACAATGGAAGGTCAGGCAGTGTTGTAAACACTGGTATGGTAACGTCTTCACTGTGTGGCACAGGTCTCCTTCCTGACTCTAAATCAAGATCTTCCCACTTGACTTTCTTGAATCGATTGAAACCTTTCACATTCACCATACAGAAATAAAAGTCATCGTGGTGGGGTTTCGGCTCTCTCCACACCATAGGCACACCCAAGTTTAAACTTTACCTTTGCTTATTTTTTCCACTGCTGTAAGCATTCTACATAGATTTTGCAAACAGGTTCTTTGTGAAGAACTCATGTTTATTTGGAAAAAAATAACAAAATAAAGGTTACAATATTGTCATGTGGTCATTGTTGATACAACTTCTTTCGTTAAATATTAAATAATTTAAAAATAAAATTCCAATCTTTATTAAAACTATCTGTATATACAAATTGTCACTACATATATATAGTCGCCGCCTGGTTGAATCCTCCCTTATACACTACTTTCCCTGTATGAATCTTAGCCCTGGCTTTGTCTCTGTTGATGCTTTCCTCTCCCATTACATTGTTAAATGCTCCAAACTTCAGAACACCCGTGACTTAACCTGATTCCTTCCCCTTTCATCTCTTCCCCTTCTCCTTTTTCTCCTATGGGTTTTCTTTTCTTTTCTTTTGGCTTAATTTTGTCCTTTATTTTATTCGCCTTTTCCTCTCGGTGTTCTTGTCCTACCCACGCGGGCTGAAAGCTTCATTGCAGTGCTCCTTTCCTAGACTATGACTGACTCCACTACTACTTCTACTACCACTTCTACTACTACCTCCATTATTACCCCACTCTCTTGTGCCCTCCCCTGTCTGCCTGCCTATATATACCCCCTTCCCTTGTTATGTTTGTTAGTGTGACTTTGTAAATGGTCCAAGTCGGACCGAAACGTCGTCGTAAGCTCCTCTCTTTTTATATGTGCGGGTTGTGTGGGTTGTGGGTATTGTTGGCTGCTTGTGCTCGGGGCTCTCTCTCGGCTGGGCATCCAGCTGTAGCAAGGGTTATCTTTATGATGTCGTTGACTTCATTGTGTCTTGAATGCCAGCCCTTGGTTTTGGAACAGTTAAGACCATGTAGACCATATTGGTCAGCTTGCGCATTGCCGCAAATACACGTATATTCTGTGTGAATTGGGGCAGCAAGGCGCAGAGCCACTGCAATACAGAGGGTCTTAGGGTCGAGGCGTGTTCCCATGGCCGAAATGGGAACTGTTTGGAGGAAGTCCCCAGAGTGATGTGCACTCACAGCTAGGAGACGGGCAGTCTCCCTGTCTGATGTTACAGTCCTAAGCATGTTGGCAAGTATCTTTACAGTGATGGGGCCATCCCAGCTTGACTGTTTGTAGGCCAGTTCTGCACTAGGTTTTGGTGTTGGAGCAGCAAGAGTCTCCCATTCAGTGATGGCACTGGTGTAGCTAGGGTCCTGTATTCCTGCTGAATCACTGAGGTTGTCTGGAAGAATTTGTTTTATTAGCTCATTTGATGCTATGGAAGAGGATAAGAAAGCTGGTAGGGCAATCTGGGAGGATTTGCGTACTCCCAGCCCCCCAAGCCTGACTGGAAGTGAGGCTTGCAACCACTGTCCATCTTCGAGTGAAAGATTCAATACACTCTCTAGCATGGTCTTGAGGAGAGAGTCATATTCCTTGAGTTTCGGACTGCTGAAGGCTGGGGAGCATCTCAGGAAGTATGTAAGTTTTGGGATTGACAGGCACCTGGTGAGTAGGTAGAAGGCATCATGTGTATCGATGTCTTTCATCCTGCCTTCCATCGTCCTGAGGTCTGAGATTTTTTTTCCAGGACCAGATCGATGGCATTGGGTCCAAGAGGAGCACCAAGGAGAGTGCTGTTGGCTGGATCAATGGTTCGTGCCCCTGGTAAAACAGCACTAATGTTCTGGATCATCTGTCGATTGGTAGAAACTATTTCACATTTGGTGGGGTTTAAAGATAGGCCCAGGCTCTCTCCCATGTCTTTAATTTTCCTGATGTCCCCTAGGAGAGATTCTGTCGTGCCAACTAGGGTGCCATCATCCAAGAACCAGATATTGAGCTCACTGGACAGCGCTTCTGTGACTTCCTTGATGACTAGACAGAATAGAAAGGGGGCGAGAGGGTCCTCCTGTTGCACACCCTCACACGAGTCAATTTCATGGTCCCCAAACAATAGTTTAGAAGCCACACTATAACACGATTCTATGAAGGGATAGAGGGAAGGGAAGTGTCTAGAAACTGCTTGGAGAGCAGCATCCCTTCTGACTGAGTTGAAAGCATTGGCAAAGTCCAATTTGATCAAGGCTTTTTCATTGGACATGTTGTTGATGTATACTCGTGCTGCGTGGGCAGCTGCTTCACAGCCTTGTTGAACACCAAAACCGAGCTGAGTTGATTTCAACATTGATGCAGCCCCTTGACTCACCATTCTTACTGCAGCCTTGGCGACTAGGCGCCGAAGGGTGTTGCCCACTGCAATGGGTCTGATTCCTCCATCCTTTTTCCGGAGGGCACACAGTGAGGCACCAAAGAAAAGGGGTCTAATGGCCTCTGGGCCACTGCCAGCCAGGCACACATTGGAAAATTTGGTGAGTTCACACAGCAACCTCTCTGAAACCTCACCAAGTGCTGGATTGAACATTTGTTTTAAGTGTTGTGGCCTTAAACCGGTGAAACCTCCTGCTGAGCCCTGTGGAAATGACATAGCAGCTTTATACACATCAGCGTCCCGTAAGGTTAAATGGTCTTCACCTGTTGCAATGTCATGGGGGTCAATGTTGGTACTGGGAGCCCTGGGTGGATGTTTGTCCTTCAGAGCTTGTGCTGTAATGACATCCTTAGGAGCGATGGTATCCTCACTGGTTATAAGCCTCAGTGCTCCGATAGTATTACCCTCTCTTCTATTTTTCTGCTAATTTGGGCCCTGATTTTTGAGGCGTCAGGTGTCCTGTTGTTGACATTTGCCTGGCGGGTGTTTGACTCCCTGGAGGGAAGACGGACGAGATTGTCATCTCTGGGGAATGCATTTATTGCCCTAATAACAGATGTTGCTAGTGACTTGTCCCTCCTTGGTGGGACAGCCAAACAGACATTGCCAAATGGCATTAGGTTATGCCAGGATCCGTTGTTTGCAGGAGCATCGTTAACTTTCTTCAAGAGGTCAGCGAATTTGCTAGCAGCTTGATGGCGAGCTGCTTTGGGGATGTGTGTCAGCGTCCTGGTGGATGTTAATTTGATTGCAGATTTTAGGTCCTCTGTAGAGGTGAAGTCAGGGTAGCTGTCAGCTCTGTCTCCTGGGAGGGCCTGTTGGCTGTTCTCATTTGGAGCCCTCCTGGAGCCTAGACATCCATTGTGTGCACGGATGTTGCCAGTTGAGAGATTGAGTGCACATAACCTATGGCACACCTGACAGTTGCCTCGTGGATGGGTTCCACGGCTTTGGCTCTGTCGTGGAGATTCCTGGGAACCCAGCACTTCTTGTGACATTGTGGGTGTGGGAGGGCGCCAGCTGTGGGGTGACGGGTGACGGTTGAAGGACAGCATGCATATATATATATATATATATATATATATATATATATATATATATATATATATATATATATATATATATATATATATATATATATAAGAGATACTGTTGATATAAAGATGGCATATACAATACACGAGGTGAGAGATACATGTCTAGTACATATTGTTTCATGTTTGTCACTGATTATAATGCGAAAATCTCATCCAGCGTGCCGATTAGGTAAATCTTGCGATTTTGGCTTAAATAGCAACGCTCACCTTGCCATATAAGACAAGTGAAAATTTGTGTATGCCATAATTTCGCCAAAATCATTCTGAACATAACGAAAAAATAAATTTCATTGTGTTTGTTTATTATTAAATTAATGTTAACGTATCTAAAATATATTTAGTTGGGTTGGGCTAAATTAAATTGCGCTTGTTGTAATAAGGTTAGGTAGGTTTTCAAAGTTTCTCTTGGTACAAAATTATAAATTGTTACATTAACATAAATGAAAAAAATATTTCTTTAAACGTATAAGAGAAAATTTTAGAAAGGACTTAATTTTAGATGAGTTCTTGCTAATTGACCAGTTTTACCTAATCGGCACGACATATATATATATATATATATATATATATATATATATATATATATATATATATATATATATATAATATATATATATATATATATATATATATATATATATATATATATATATATATATATATATATATATATATATATATATATATATATATATACACACATTGGTCGATCACCATGCCCAGCCCTTCTAGGGCAGGGTAGGTGCCAAGGCTGGAGCTTGCTACCATCTGCGGCTCGCAAGCCTGCCCTTCCCGTCAGCCTCCTTTGGGCGGGGAAGGTGGCAGACCAGAGGGGCCTAGCAACTATCTACCTACCTGCCTCGTGCTTGTGGGCGAATATGACTAGGCCTGGGACCAGTTGGTCCCACCGCTGAGGGGTATCCCCTCCCATGGGAGACTTCGGTCTCTGCTACTCCCACGCCAGGGAGCCGGAGCCGGGTCGCCATCTGGTAAAGACCCGGGCCGGGAGAATTCCCGGTGAATCAACACCTATACACACACACGCGCGTTATGGCTACGTTCCCTGTTAAATGAGGGTAGGTATGAAATAACTCACAAACTAGAACTAATTTAAACAACCTATTGTAATTTTCGAATTCAGCAACCCCAAAATACCCTAAATATCTTCGAATATCTTTGGCAACGATTTTTTTTTATACTGGGCCTGGTTGTGAGGTGGTCAGTCCCTCAAGCTTAAAGCATAAGCAAGCGGCTAGACCTTATATGCGGAACGTTTGACCCGCTCTGCGAGCTTCATCAGTCGAATTCAGAGATGAATTACATTTCTGGAAGCATCAGTCTTGGTGGAAGTCGAAGCAGACGAAGTGGAGAGGTAGTTTGATGTTATCAATCCATTACACTTGTCGCAAGATAATCAGTCTCTTAGCCGCACTATGACCTTTGGATTCCCACTACTTGCACCTCTTGATATAAATCCAAGTAATCTATTATGCTTATTAGGCATCCTTATATTGGCTTCAGATTTCTACTTACCTTGACTACCAATTGCTTTTCACATTCTATATGATCAAGTTCTGTATTATTTGTTTATAAGAGTCAGAGTTATTTACATTCCCGAGCATTATGACTTTGCATTTATCTACATTAGACAGCATCTGTTGCTTTACGGACCGCGACATGAGCTTATCTAAATATTCCTGAAATCCATTGGTATCTTCATTTGAACCTATTATTCAACCCATTTTGTGTGTAGTCAGTGAATTTACTCATGATGCTATTTATTCCCTCGTCAAGGTCATTTATGTGTATATTAGGAAAAATAAGTGTCTTACAACTGATCCTTGAGGAACGCCACTTGTGACTGGCTCCCTCTCTTATTTTACCCATGTATAAAAATCATTATTTTAATAATGCCACAAATGGTAAAACATATGAGAAACGGCACACTTGAAACATGAAAAAAAGGTACACATGATTACAACATTTTTAAATCTACTCAATACGTCCTCGACTTCCTCTCATTACCTGTACTCTCTCTGCCCACCATTCTCCTGACAGTTGCTTACATCTTACCGTAACTGTCTCCTTTAATTTATAAACTTTCAGTTCTCTCTTACACACCTCTTACTCTCACTATAGCTACCTCTAAATAATGATCTAATATATTATCGCCCCTCTACAAACATGCATATCCAGAAGTCTGCCATCAACATTTTATCTACTAAAATATAGTCCAACAAAATGCTATCATTACTCACTTTATCATATCTCGTATATTTATTTATCATCATTTTCTTAAATTCAGTATTATCTTTTACCAAACTTCTTTCTATACATAGCTTAATTAGAGGCCTCCATTATCATTATCTTGTGCAATCCAAATTTATCTACTACAACCTCTACAACAGTTTTTTTCACTGTAGCATTTAGGTTTCCCACTATAATTATTTTCTTCCTTGGTTCAAAATTCCCTAAACACTTGACACCTACTGAATTCTCTCTGTCTGTCTGTCTGTCTCTCTCTCTCTTTCTCAGGTGCATAAGCACTTACTATTATCCACTTCTCATATCTCATCCTTATTTTAATCCACATAATTCTTGAATTTATACACTTATATTCCATCTGTTCTTTTCAAAAAGGATCTTTTAATATTACTTTATTAGCTCTTATGTATGCTGGGAGGCAGTAGAACAGTCTTGGGCCCCTAACACTTATTGTGTTGTCTCTTATCGTGCTAGTGGCACCCCTGCTTTTCATTGGGGGGATGTTGCATCGTCTGCCGAGTCTTTTGCTTTCATAGGGAGTGATTTTCGTGTGCAAGTTTGGTACTAATCCCTCTAGGATTTCCCAAGTGTATATGATCATGTATCTCTCCCGCCTGCATTCTAGGGAGTACAGGTTGAGGAACTTCAAGCGTTCCCAGTAATTTAGGTGTTTTATCGCAGTTATGTGTGCCGTGAAGGTTCTCTGTACATTTTCTAGGTCAGCAATTTCGCCTGCCTAGAAAGGTGTTGTTAGTGCACAGCAATATTCCAGCCTAGATAGAACAAGCGACCTGAAGAGTGTCATCATGGGCTTGGCATCCATAGTTTTGAAGGTTCTCATTATACATCCTGTCATTTTTTTAGCAGATGCGATTGATACAATGTTATGGTCTTTGAAGATGAGATCTTCTGACATGATCACTTCCAGGTCTTTTACATTAGTTTTTCGCTCTATTGTGTGGTTGGATTTTGTTTTATACGCTGATGAAGTTTTAATTTCCTTACGTTTTCCATATCGGAGTAATTAAAATTTCTCATCATTGAACTTCATATTGTTTTCTGCGGCCCATAAAAAGATTTGGTTGATATCTGCCTAAATTCTTGTGGTGTCTTCAATGGTGGACACTGTCATGCAAATTCGGGTGTCATCTGCAAAGGAAGTCACGGCGCTGTGGCTTATATCCCTGTCTATGTCATATATGAGGATGAGGAACAAGATGGTATGTCATTGATGTCAACTAGGCCTGTATACCTTGTACATGGACTTTCACTAAATAAAGATATTATTATTATTATTATTATTACGATAATAATACCCTATGATCATGCAGTAATTACTTAACTGCCCAATTTCTGCTGTGTGATCCCCTATTATTATTATTATTATTATTATTATTATTATTATTATTATTATTATTATTATTATTATTATTATTATTATTATTATTATCGAGCACTGAGTCTGCCAAGATGGCAAACAATATCGTGCATCTAAGCGCAAGGAACGCACACCTGCATCCTCTAGCTTCTTTCCAGTAAATAAAATAGGCTTGTGCATAAATTTAACCTCACTGCCCCAACAAAAACAACGTTCTTATCTTTACTGATGGCTGTCATCGTGACATTCTCAACGGTTGGGCGACATTCCCCTTCACTGATTTTCTTGATGGTCGACCCACACTCGTCTGGCACCATAGAGAATAAATTGGCTGTCTCCATATCAGTGGCCTGGATCTTCCTCATTTTCCGCTTCAGCCCATTCCATAGCACCAGCTTCCAGTTATTGAAGGTCCTGTTATCGTGGTGGCTGTTTTCCACCTTATTATTCTGGGGCTTACACTTGCACACCTCTTTAAG
>WNWK01036392.1:0-19192 GCA_009830355.1 Cherax destructor | reverse complement strand
CCCCCTCACCTGGCACTAAGGGAAAAAAATCGACACTACACTACATTACAGACCTGTCAGTTTCCTTGTATTTTGTTGATTAGGTTTCTCCTTATGTTGACTTCGCATCAACACTGTGCAGTTGATATGGGAGTCAGTCACTTCAGTGTTGTGGAAAACGTTGCTTGTCAGGATTGTACGTCTGGTAGCGGGTCTGGTATTTGAATGCCGGTCTCCTCTTTTGGTCATATTTGGTCCATTTCTCTGTAGTCACCGTCAGTTTTCTTGTCACTGTAAGTTCCTTGTATGTTGTTGCAACAGTTCTTGTGATGTGGAGTGTCCCTAGCTAAGGTCTTCCCACATGACTACCGCACAGTAAACTCGATCTTAAAATTAACTGTCCTGCATTACGAACCTCGCACTGGTTACCTTCATTTTTTATTTTTTAAGAATCATATCCATGTAAGCCTCAGAGAGCAAGTCTTCCTTCTCAATTCCAAGCTGTTGTTGGAGATCAGTGGCAATTTTTTCTCCATCCTCAACAGTCTGATCCTCACGCAGCATAACCTCAAATTCCATGAAGTCTCCCAGACCATAAACGGTGTCAACATGGACTCTGGTTTGATCAACCATGTATAAGGTTCGTGTCTTCTTCACTACACCCTTCGTCCCGAGACAGCGCCTCAGTAACGTACACAGATCTCCACTCAGTTCTCCAACTTTTCCGGAGACCTTAACATAATCACTGGAGTGAAGTAAACAGTTACCTTGGCATAATCACTGCACTTTGGGCCATCCTGGTCTGGTCTCATAATATATCAGCTCTTCCATTTCATCCTTTATGACCCGGAGTTTTAATCTTCCATTTGGTGAATTGAAGAACGTGTCTTCCTGGTGGAGCACTTGCCCCTTACTACCAGACAGTTTAGCCACTCCCTTGTGCAACTTTGCCACATCTCGTACCAGGGCTTTGATTTCGACATTGCATCATAAATCATTACATCATAAATCATATAAACATGTATATACATTGTGGCCCATTCTGGGGTCGCAGTACCCCCCATCATGACAAACGGTCGCACTAGAAGTAGTAAGGTCTCTCACAAATAAACTATTATAATATCAACATCTTAGAGACACTCAGGTCATACACGTCAATTAATTTTTCCCAGTTTGAATATCACTATAAGATATGCCCCTCGTACTAGGGCAGTATACAACTTCTATTATCAGCATACTCTTGGTTATGTCCGTACACTTGAGTAAAAGGGGCAAAGCATAGCGGTCTTAGGAGAGGAGACGACATTCCACTCTAATAACAGTGGTAGTGGAATGTGTAGCAGTATGAACCTCAGGTACTGGGACTGCATGAGGAAGCTTGAGAGAAGTATAAGGAGTGTAGTGAGGTGACGGGGGGGGAGGGGGCTGGTCTCTGTGGTGCTCTGCCACTCAGCATATCATAAGAAGAACATAAGAACACTGCAGAAGGTCTACTGACCCATGCGAGGCAGGTCCATCACCCACCGGCATTAGACCTGACCTCCCGGAGCTAACCTTCTCCAGGTAAACTCCAGGTAGTCAGGTCACTTCCACTTAAGGAATTAGTACAGCATCTGACCTCGTAGCACAAGCTAGTCAGGTCCAACTCACACCCACCCACACCCACTCATGTATTTATCTAACCTATTTTTAAAACTACACAACTTCCCAGCCCCTATGACGGTACTCGGGAGTTTGTTCCACTCATCCACAACTCTATTACCAAACCAGTGCTTTCCTATATCCTTCCTGAATCTGAACTTTTCCAACTTGAAACCATTGCTGCGAGTCCTGTCTTGGCTGGATATTTTCAGCACGCTATTTACATTCCCTTTATTTATTCCTGTTTTCTATTTATACATCTCAATCATATCTTCCCTAATTCTACGCCTTTCTAGAGAGTGCAGATTCAAGGCCCTCAGTCTATCCTCATAGGGAAGATTTCTGATACATGGGATCAACTTTGTCATCCTCCTCTGTACGTTTTCCAGTGCATTTATATCCATTCTGTAATACGGTGACCAGAACTGTGCAGCATAATCTAAATGAGGCCTAACCAAAGATATATAGAGTTGAAGAATAACCTGAGGACTTCTATTATTTATACTTCTTGATATGAAGCCAAGGATTCTGTTAGCTTTATTGCGAACACTTATGCATTGTTGTCTTGGTTTCAGATTACTGCTAACCAGAACTCCTAAATCCTTCTCGAAATCACAAGTATTAAGATCTACATTGTTCAGTTTATATGTGGCATGGTTATTGTCCTGCCCAACATTTAGAACTTTGCATTGGTCTACATTAAACTGCATCTGCCACTTCTCCAACCACTGCATCAGTCTATTCAAATCATCCTGGAGTGCTTTAATGTCCTCATTAGAATGAATTGGATGGCCTATTTTGGTGTCATCAGCAAATTTGCTTATGTTGCTATTTATTCCCTCATCTATGTCGTTTATGTAAATTGTAAACAACAGGGGGCCCAAAACTGACCCCTGTGGGACACCGCTTGAGACGTGCCCTTATTCTGATTTTTCCCCATTTATGCAAACTCTCTGCCGCCTATTTGTCAACCATGCCTCTACTCAGGAAAAAATTTCTCCTCCTATTCCGTGTGCCTTAAGTTTCATCAATAGCCTCTGATGTGGAACTTTATCGAAAGCCTTACTGAAGTCCATATACACAATATCATATTCATTACCATGATCTACCTCCTCAAACACCTTAGTGAAAAAAAGTTAGTAAATTCGTAATACTCTACACACTGAACACTCAGCTTCTCTCCAATTATCTCCTTTCCACACCAACACATAAATCACATAATACTGTGGATATGAAACATATTGTTATTAGACATGAGTACATATGATACATTGGCAGTATTCAGTTTATGTTACTTTACTTAATTCATCAAAGTAGCAAGTAACAAATAAGTATATTGGGCACAAAACTTTATGTTAATTTAAATGTAACTGATAATTAAGGACGCGACAGAGCGTCAGCAATTACATTACAACGACCACTGATATGTTTAATACTTATGGAGTAAGGCTGGATTCTGAGAGCCCACCTCATTATCCTAGCATTTTTACTCCTCATGGTGTTAATATAGGTGAGAGGATTGTGGTCTGGAAATACATTTATCTTAAAAGGAGAAGTGCCCAAATATACATCAAAATGCTCTAATGACACCACAAGAGCTAGAGCCTTTTTCTCAATAGTGGCATAGTTTTTCTGATGTCGTTTGAGTTTAGAGGAATAGTAGCATATAGGATGCAATATGTCAGTGGATGTTGTCTGTTGCAACAGCACAGCACCCACTGCATAACCACTCACATCTATATGAAAAAAGAAAGGTAGGTTGCAGTTAGGACTTTGCAGAACTGGAGCAGAGGAAACCAAGCGCTTCAACCTTGTAAATGAATCAGAGAAATCTTGAGTCCAGATGAACTGGACTTTGCTACTAGTGAGCTCAGTGAGAGGAGCAGCGACTTGTGCAAAGTTGGGACAGAACCTGGGATAATATCCTGCCATACCTAGGAATCTCTGCACACTCTTCCTATCTTGTGGACATCCTGAAACTACCGTCATGCTTGGGCACTAATATACAAGGTGATGCCCATGGACTTTTACTGTGTTCAATAAGTCCATGAGATAACAAAAAGTCAACTTCTTTTCTCAATGCTCTATGTTTCGTTGGACTCATTCTATATGGAGATTGCTTAATAGGTGGTGCTCCCTGTACATCAACGTCATGTACTCCCAGAGTACATCGTTTAGGAACATCACTAAACAATTCAGGGTACTGCAAAATCATGTTCTTAACATTACTTGCTTTATCAGCATCAAGGTTACTTAGAAAATTATCTAGGGATTGTAGAGTCACTGAATTTTCTAAACGCACCTCTATACCTCTAGAGATGTCAGGCAGACTGACATTTCCTTCCTGTGTTCTAGGAAGAATAGAAGCAGTAGGTAGAGGATCAGAGTAGTATGCCTTGAGCTGGTTAATGTGGTACACATGATTGGATTTTCTCTTCCCAGGCGTGTGTACTAGGTAATTTACGTCACTAAGCTTCTTCACTACTTCCAAGGGACCATCATACCTGGCTTGTAGAGCATGACCTGGTACTAATTTCTGAGCCATCACCTTATCTCCTGCTTTAAAAGAGCGAGATACAGCACGCTTGTCATACTGTTGTCCATCCTAGCCTGAGCTGAAACTAGGTTTTTCAAGGCTAGCTCTCGAGCAGCAGTCAAATGCTTCCGCATTAATGAAGGTGATGTGCTTAAAGATGGATTAGATTTTCCTGTCCACACGTCTTTCAAAACAGCAAGAGGACCACGCACTTGGTGTCCGTATATGAGCTCAAACGGACTAAATCCTAGACTTTCTTGCTCACTTTCCCTTATAGCAAACAGAAGAAAAGGTACACCTTCATCCCAGTCTCTAGAAAAATGTTCACAATAAGCTCTCATCATACACTTCAGTGTCTGATGAAATCTCTCTAGAGCACCTTGTGACTGTGGGTGGTAACTGGTAGAAAATACTGATTTTATTCCTAGGTGGGATAATGCTTCTCGAAAGATCTTGGAAGTGAAGTTGGATCCCTGATCAGACTGTATATCTCGAGGCAATCCAACCTGGGAGAAAAATTTCATCAGTGCTCTCACAATAGCACGAACATTAATTTTTCACATTGGAATGGCTTCAGGATAGCGTGTAGCTGCGTCCATTATTGTAAACAGGTATTGGTTTCCCAACTTGGTTCTAGGCAGAAGACCAACACAATCTATGTTAAGATGTGAGAATGGTTCACCATTTACAATTATTGGAATGAGAGGGGCAGGTGGAGGTGTGTGTGCGGGCTTGCCTGTCACCTGACAGACGTGGCAACGTCGTACATGATCAGCAACAGTGTCCCTCATTCTTGGCCAAGTGAAATGTTTTGCCAGTTTTCCTAGTGTCTTCCTGGCACCCAAATGTCCTCCTATGGGATTATTGTGTGGAAAGTCAAGAGCTTGCTCACGAAATGTAACTGGTAAAAAAAAAACAAGATGCTTGACAGTGGTGGAAACACTATCAGCTGTTAACTGACTTGTACTTTTCTCCATCAGTACACTGTTACTATAATAGTAACAATTATCGAGATCCTTTGCTTCACTCTCAGTAACTGCTATGTCTCTCAGTCTTTCCAAAGACTGATCAACAAACTGATCCTTGATTAAATCATCATGAGTGAGAATCTTAACATCAGTTGAGTCCTGACTAGGCTGAGGAAAAACGGGAGGGGGGTCAGTGCTAGTGATCCTGGGCACAGAGAATCACTGAACAACATATTCAATCCCAAGTCATTATCATCAGCAGGAGACAAGGATGGTTGTTGTTGTATCTTTGACATAGCACGATTATTGCACTGAGAAGAAATAATATAGGCTTCTCTCTATAAGCTTCAATGGCATAATTATCATCAGTGGTATTATCAATAACAAGTGGTTCCTTACAAATACCAGCTTGAAGGATATCGTTCCCCATCAACAAGTCCACTAACCTGATAGGAAATGCACCACTGGAAATACCTACTGAAATATAACCAGTATAATAGATTGTTTCAATGTAGACTTTGTGAAGAGGAACTTTTATAACAGCACCTCCATAGGCTTCTAACAATACATCTATCTTGGTATAAGTATCATTAGTTAAAGGCAGTACTTCTTCTCTTAACAAAGTAAGATAACTACCAGTGTTTCGGAACGTAATTATCTCAGCTGTGATTCGTCAAGTCTTACTTTGCCTCACGACAAGTAAGGACTCATTGCTGAACGAATCTTCTCATCAGATACTCTGTCTGATGCTAGTCATCTATTCTGAGGAACATTCTCGAAAACAGCAGGATCAGAAGTATTACAAAGTTGATCAGATCTAATAATCTGTTGTCTCTCAAAACGAACAGTTTCTCTATGGAACTCTTCCTTGTTCAAATTCCTCTGTGCATCAATTTATGCAGTCTGCAACAATATTAGGTGTTCCATCCTCTCGAATTGATCCTGAGAGAGAATCAATGGGCAATGGAGAAGTAGGGAAATGAACAGGTTTATCTGGACGGACCTTAGGTCGAGATCCTAGTCCAGCCATGCCAATAGAGTCTAGATCTGGTCTAGTATAAGTAGAGACAGGTGTAGCATCAACAGTATTAGTATGAGGCTGCGTCATACTTCCTGCTACACTCTGTACTAAAGAGTTAGTCAGGCAGGAGGGTGTAAAAGCAAACTGTGTAGTAACACTAGGCTCAGAAACTTCTGCCTGAATTGCTCTACGTCATCAATTAGCGATATATTTCCCTAATTGTGACTCCATGCTCTCTGTATATGATTCTGAATCAGAACTCTCTGCAAGATCAGGAAACAATATATCTCTAATTAATGCTCTGACAGTTACTGTGGTGTAATTCCAGTTATACGTCACACCCAGATATTTGGCTACCTGCCAACAAGTCTGAAGCTTTAAAGTAAGTAACTTCGACAAAGTCAGAGTATCAATTAATTTTTTCACTTTCGCAAACATCACGGAAATAAGTACAATATGAGAGAGTGATTATGGGAAGCTAGAATCCTAATGTAGGAATTTACTTTACAAGTTATGCCAGTGTTGGGTGTCTTAGAGCTGGAGCTCCATAATAGTATTTCTATCTCCTTGGATCAAGAGACTCGGGCAGGTACATACATCCACCTATGATGTTGTACAAGACCAAACTCCTAGTCTTCAGATTAAGAAATTACTCAAAGTGTTTGACCATAGAGTTACTAGTATGGCAAACTAGACAATTTCTCCAACACCTTGGATCAAGAACCTCCCGGACAGGCCCCCATTTGTTACAAACGATGCGATATCTATTAGAAATAGATATCTTCAGGGAACACTAGAAAGGATAGCCCTTCTAGCAACCAGCCTGTTACTGGGCTTTTCCCCAGTAATGATATTATCAATATCATTATTGGATCCCAACTGAGAGGATACTAACAAAAGAATTATATTTAAAATGTTTATTATCAAAATTAGAATGTCAAGGGTAGCAAAGTAAACTAAATCAAATATAAATATACTGAAAATATTACTTAGTAGGCTAGCTCCTACACTTCTCTCATAAACAATATGATTGTGCTGAAGGCACATATATCTGGTTCTTATGTATCATCTGGTACAAATGTTAGCAATTATAAACAATACTAATATATATACAAATGTGTAGATGTGTGAATGTGAGTGCTCCAGGTGACTTGTTAAGACTCGACTCAACCAGTGTCAGACTGAACATCATCTCATAAGCTAGCTTCTCTAACAAACTGACAATCAGAACAGCTTGATTGAACAGTAAAATGACCAATTCGCAGAACAGCAACATAACAAGCAACAGCAACACAGCGTCAGGAACAAAGAGATAGAAAACGACACTAACTGGGGACCATCAGCAGATCCTCCAAAATAGACACAAACTCCCTTATTACTGAATCTAGGTTCAGCATAAAATCCCCGACTGTGACAGTGCACAGATGCCTTAGCGAATTAGGTCAAGAGCTATAGCTAGAGATCTGAGTTATCTCAATGTCAATGTGACACACAACCCAATAAAACGTCGAAAATCACTTAGTCTAGGCTATCCTCTGTGAACAGAGTTACACAGAGTCCAGAGAAGTATGTTTCGTCTCACCTCCGAATACATACTCTACCAAACAGAGTCTAAATGCCGAGAAAACAAGCAGAGACAAGAGAGAGGTGTTGTTTCCATGATGGTCAGCAGCACAGAGAGGAGGAGGAAGAGGAAGCAGTCTCCAACTCAGGTGGATGCCACCGACTGACTCCCAGCAACTAGAAGCCGGTAGTATAACAAGCGGTAGTTTGCCAACTCCCGGGAAGCTACAACACACTTGAACACAATATGTAATGTTACATCGTACCTAATAAAATAACTAAGTCCAATAATAATATAAAGCAAGATATTAACGATTTAGCTATTATCGAAAATATCAGCAATATAAAATTATAAGAAATTGAGAAATATACATCATAAATCATATAAACATGTATATACATTGTGGCCCATTCTGGGGTCGCAATAACCAGGCCTCTCAGTTCTCCTATGACCTGGGTGGACCAGGCCTCCTAGTTCTTCTATGGCCTGGGTTGGACCACGCCTCCTAGTTCTCCTACAGCCTGGGTTGGACCAGGCCTCCCAGTTCTAATACGGCCTGGCTGGACAAGGCCTCCCAGTTCTCCTACGGCCTGAGTTGGACCAGGCCTCCCAGTTCTCCTACGGCCTGGGTTGGACCAGGCCTCCTAGTTCTCCTACGGCCTAGGTTGGACCAGGCCTCCCAGTTCTTCTACGGCCTGGGCTGGACCAGGCCTCCCAGTTCCCTACGGCCTGGGTGGACCAGGCCTCCTAGTTCTCCTACGGCCTGGGTGGACCAGGCCTCCCAGTTCTTCTACGGCCTGGGTTGGACCAGGCCTCCTAGTTCTCCTACGGCCTGGGCTGGACCAGGCCTCCCAGTTCTTCTACGGCCTGAGTTGGACCAGGCCTCCCAGTCTCCTACGGCCTGGGCTGGACCAGGCCTCCTAGTTCTCCTATGGCTTGGGTTGGACCAGGCCTCCCAGTTCTCCTACAGCCTGGGTGGACCAGGTCTCCTAGTTCTCCTATGGCCTGTGTTGGACCAGCCCTCCTAGTTCTTGTACGGCCTGGGTTGGACCAGGCCTCCCAGTTCTCCTACGGCCTGGGCTGGACCAGGCCTCCCTGTTGATTTCCTGGTCGACCAAGCTGTTGTTATTGGAGTCCCGCTGGCTAACATATCGTCATGGCATGGTTGACTGGCACACACTCAACCATGCCATGAAGGATTCGCTGCTATCGACATAGTTTCTGACATATGCTGGTAGCAGGTAAAAAATAAACGTCTAGGCACCCTGTTTTTCATTGGGTCTATTTTACACTTTGTGTCATTCATATCTTTCACTCCAGTAAGTTGTTATTATAGTAATGGAACCCAGCTCTTCATCATCTGCCATGTGTATATTATCGTCTACCTCTCGCGACTTCTTTCCAGAGAGAACATTCCAAGTAATTTAAATAATTTACTGGTTAGTAAGTGCATTGTTTTTACAGCTTTGCTGTCTCATCTCTTCTGACAAGAGTTGCCAACACAAAGAACACAAGCCATTTGAACATTGTTACCAGACGTTGAGAATATTCAGAGAATTTTCACTGCACGTATAAGTACAGTCAAGAACCGAAATTACTGGGACAGTTTTAAGTCCCTTGATCTGTACTCCTTGGAACTCAGTCGAGAAAGATGCATCATTATATACACCTGGAAAATTCTAGAGGGACTTGTAAAAAATTTACATACGGAAATCACTCCCTATGAAAGCAGAAGACTTGGCAGGCGGTGCAACATCCACCCATTCAAAAGTAGAAGTGCCACGAGTACATTAAGAAATGACACAATTAGTGTGGAGAAACTTCTCCAGTAAAAGGAGTATCCCTCAGCCCTTTCTTCCCCCTTCAATTCTCCGAGGGACTTAGCCCTTCCCGGAAGGGGCTAATGGATTCTTACTTCCTCATGCCATCTTCTTCTTGCTAGAGTCCAATCGTTGTGTGAGACCTTTACCCACTCTGCCTGAGGTATCCCAGCACGTCTCCTGTATTATCCCAATGCTTAACAGAATAGGGAATAGCATAAGAAGGTACAAATAAAAATGGGAATTATGGCTATAGTTTACTTAATAACATAAAGTTCGAGAATGTCCTGACGGAGAATTAAATACTATAATCATTGACCTATGAGACTTAATACCAGGAGGAAGGGTAGATGTTATCAGTAACACGGACTTGTACTCACTCTTAATTCACCAACCAGCTGACCCGAGATTCGCAATGCTTGGCCCACTGCACACACACTGTCCCGGGCTCTGCTCACCGGACCTGTCACCAACCTCTCTCTCTCCTCTAGCTGTTTCCATGACCTTATATAGTGCTTAAAGCACCCACCTTTCCCATAAGGTGTAGACCATGTGTTACGACCTGACGCCTGTCTTTACCAAAAGACCTGAGACTTAAAGCATGGAGGCTTGGCTGACAGCTTTTGCCAAGGCAAGGTGTGGTTAATAAGGCTCTCTTTCTACCTCACAGCCCAGTGACTTCCTCACACTCACCCAGTGTAGCCTCACCAAGTGTAGCCTCATCCGGTGTAGCCTCACCCAGTATAGCCTCACCCAGTGTAGCATCACCAAATGTAACCTCATCCAGTGTAGCCTCACCAAGTGTAGCCTCATCCAGTGTAGCCTCACCCAGTGTAGCCTCACCCAGTGTAGCCTCAACAAGTGTAGCCTCATCCATTGAGCCTCACCAAGTGTAGCCTCACCCAGTGTAGCAAATCCAGTGTAGCCTCACCAAGTGTAGCTTCACCCAATGTAGCATCACCCAGTGTAGTGTAGCCTCACAGGTGTAGCCTCACCCAGTGTAGCCTCACAAAGTGTAGTGTAGCCTCACCCAGTGTAGCCTCACCCAGTGTAGCCTCACCCATGTAGCCTCACCCATGTAGCCTCACCCATGTAGCCTCACCAGTGTAGCCTCACCCAGTGTAGCCTCCCCATGTGCATAGCCCAATGAGCCTCACCCAGTAGTAGCCTCACCCAGTGTAGCTCACCCAAGTGTAGCCTCACCCAGTGTAGTCCATGTAGCCTCACCCAGTGTATGTAGCCTCACCCAGTGTAGCCTCACCTAGTGTAGCCTCACCAACGTAGCCTCACCCATTGTAGCCTCAAACAGTGTAGTGAGCCTCACCCAGTGTAGCCTCACCCAAGTGAGCCTCTAACCAGTGTATGCTCACCAATGTAGCTCAACCAATGCATCTCACAGTGTAGCCTCACCCAGTGTGCCTCACACAATGTAGCCTCACCCAGTGTAGAGCCTCACCAAGTGTAGCCTCACCCAGTGTAGTGTAGCCTCACCCAGTGTAGCCTCACCATGTGCCTCACCAGTGTAGCTCCACCATGTAGCCTCACCAGTGTAGCCTCACCCAGTGAGTGTAGCCTCACCCAGTGTAGCCTCACCCAGTGTAGTCCTCACCCAGTGTAGCCTCATCCAGTGTAGCCTCACCAAGTGTAGCTCACCCAATGTAGCCTCACCAGTGTAGCCTCCAGTAGCCTACAGTGTAGCCTCACCCAGTGTAGCCTCACCCAGTGTGTAGCCTCACCCAGTGTAGCCTCACCCAGTGTAGTGTAGCCTCACCAGTGTAGCCTCACCCATTGTGTGCCTCACCCAGTGTAGTGTAGCCTCACCCATGTAGCTAAGCCCTCACCAAGTGTAGCCTCCCAATGTAGCCTCACCCAGTGTAGCCTCCCAAGTGTAGCCTCACCCAGTGTGTAGCTCACCCAGTGTAGCCTCACCCAGTGTAGTAGCCTAATGTAAGCCTCACCCAGTGTGAGCTCACCAATGTAGCCTCACCAGTGTAGCCTCACCAGTGAGCCTCACTGTAGCCTAACAGTGTAGCCTCACCCATTGTAGCCTCACCAAGGTACAGCTCACCAGTGTAGACACCAGTGTAGCCTCACCCAGTGTGCTCACCAATGAGCCACCCAGTGTAGTGTAGCCTCACCAGTGTAGCCTCACCAGTGTAGCCTCACCCAGGTAGCCTCACCCAGTGTAGCCTCACCCAGTGTAGCCTCACCAGTGTAGCCTCACCCAGTGTAGCCTCACCCAGTGTAGCCTCACCCAGTGTAGGTAGCTCTCCCAAGTGTAGCCTCCCCAATGTAGCTCACCCAGTAGCCTCACCATGTACCTCCAGTGTGCCTCACCCAATGTAGCCTCAACATATTAGCCTCACCCAGTGTAGTGTAGCCTCACCCAGTGTAGCCTCACCAGTGTGAGCCTCACGCCAGTGTAGCCTCACCCATTGTAGCCTAAACAGTGTAGCCTCACCCAGTGTAGCCTCACCCATGTGTAGGCCTCACCCAATGTGCCTCACACAATGTAGCCTCACCCAGTGTAGCCTACCAGTGTAGCCTCACCGTGTAGCCTCACCCAGTGTAGCCTCACCCATGTAGCTCACCAATGTAACCTCACCCAGTGTAGCCTCCCAGTGTGCCTCACCATGTAGCCTCACCAGTGTAGACTCACCAGTGTAGCCTCAAAGTGTAGCCTCACCCATTGAAGCCTCACCAAGTGTAGCCTCACCCAGTGTAGACAAATCCAGTGTAGCCTCACCAAGTGTAGCTTCACCCAATGTAGCATCACCCAGTGTAGTGTAGCCTCACAGGGTGTAGCCTCACCCAGTGTAGCCTCACCCAGTGTAGCCTCACCCAGTGTAGCCTCACCCAGTGTAGCCTCACCCAGTGTAGCCTCACCCAGTGTAGCCTCACCCAATGTAGCCTCACCCAGTGTAGAGTAGCCTCACCAAGTGTAGCCTCTCCCAATGTAGCCTCACCCAGCATAGCCTCACTCAGTGTAGCCTCGCCCAGTGTAGCATAGCCCAATGTAGCCTCGCCCAGTGTAGCATAGCCTAATGTAGCCTCACCCAGTGTAGTGTAGCCTCACCCAGTGTAGCCTCACCTAGTGTAGCCTCACCCAACGTAGCCTCACCCATTGTAGCCTCAAACAGTGTAGTGTAGCCTCACCCAGTGTAGCCTCACCCAATGTAGCCTTACCCAGTGTTGCCTCACCCAATGTGGCCTCAACCAATGTAGCCTCACCCAGTGTAGCCGTACCCAGTGTAGCCTTACCCAGTGTAGCCTCACCCAGTGTAGCCTCACCCAATGTAGCCTCACCCAATGTAGCCTCACCCAGTGTAGCCTTACCCAGTGTTGCCTCACCCAATGTGGCCTCAACCAATGTAGCCTCACCCAGTGTAGCCTACCCAGTGAAGTGTAGCCTCACCCAGTGTAGCCTCAACCAATGTATCTTCACCCAATGTAGCCTCACCCAGTGTAGTGCAGCCTCACCCAGTGTTGCCTCACACAATGCAGCCTCACCCAGTGTAGTGTAGCCTAACCCAGTGTAGCCTCACCCAGTGTAGTCTCACCCAGTGCAGCCTCAGCCAATGTAGCCTCACCCAGTGTAGCCTCACCCAGTATAGCCTCAAATAATCTAGCCTCACCCATTGTAGCCTCTCCCAGTGTAGTGTAGCCTCACCCAGTGTAGTGTAGCCTCACCCAGTGTAGTGTAGCCTCGCGCAGTGTAGCCTCACCCTATTTAGCCTAACCCAGTGTAGCCTCACCCAGTGTAGTGTAGCCTCACATAGTGTAGCCTCACCCAGTGTAGTGTAGCCTCACATAGTGTAGCCTCACCCAGTGTAGTGTAGCCTCACATAGTGTAGCCTCACCCAGTGTAGCCTCACCCAGTGTAGCCTCACCCAATGTAGCTTCACCCAGTATAGTGTAGCCTCATCGAGTGTAGCCTCACCCAGTGTAGTGTAGCCTCACACAGTGTAGTGTAGCCTCACCCAGTGCAGCCTCAACAAGTGTAGCCTCAAGCAGTGTAGCCTCACCCAATGAAGCCTCATCCATTGTAGCCTCACCCGTATTAGCTTCACCCAATGTAGCCTCCCCCAATGTAGCCTCACCCAGTGTAGCCTCACCCAATATAGCACCACCCAGTGTAGCCTCACCCAATGTAACCTCACACAGTGTAGCCTCACCAAATGCAGCCTCACACAGTGTAGCCTCACCCAATGTAGCCTCACACAGTGTAGCCTCACCCTGTGTAGTGTAGCCTCACCCAGTGTAGTCTCACCCAATGTAGCCTCATTCAGTGTAGAGTAGCCTCACTAAGTGTAGCCTCACTCAGTGTAGCCTCACCCAATGTAGCCTCACCAGTGTAGTGTAGCCTCACCCAGTGAAGCCTCACCCAATGTAGCCTCATCCAATGTAGCCTCACCCAGTGTAGCCTCACCCAATGTAGCCTTACCCAGTGTAGTGTAGCCTCACCCAGTGTAGCCTCACCCAATGTAGCCTCATCCAATGCTGCCTCACCCAGTGCAGCCTCACCCAGTGTAGCCTCACCCAATGTAACCTTACCCAGTGTAGCCTCACTCAATGTAGCCTTACCCAATGTAGCCTCACCAAATGTAGCCTCACCCAGTGTAGCCTCACCCAATGTTGTGATGTAGTCAGTGTGCTTGTGAGGTCTACCTAATATTTACAGAGAAAAGAGAAGTCACCCAGTCACCCAGCCCGCCTTGGAAGAATCACCCACAACTGTCATCCATTGAAGAGTTGGCTCTCATTGTTATCCACCTGATGTGCCTAGTCACCAAGCTGATGTGCTCCAGTTGCTGTATTGCTGCCCTGGTCTGTCATCCATTGTAGTGGGTGTCACCCAGCCTGTGACCATCACCCACTTCCGCAAGTTACCCGCAGTTGCCAGGGATGAGTGACCGCACCTTTGTTAATGACCAGAAGTGACCTCACCTCACCCCGAGCATCTGACCCTAGCCTGCTACTGCTGATGTCGGCTGCTTATGATGCTGCGGTTTACTGAGGTGAGGCTGTCTGCTATGCTGAGATGCGGTCGTGCTGTGATGCTGAGATGCTGTAGCCGTGTTGCGATGCTGGGGCCGTGCTGCGATGCTGGGGCCGTGCTGCGATGCTGTAGCTGTGCTGCGACGCTGTGGCCATGCTGTGATGCTGAGATGCTGCCTAGCTCAAGAGGAGATGATGGCGGTGATGCTGCCTAGCTCAGGAGGAGATGATGGCGGTGATGCTGCCTAGCTCAGGAGGAGATGATGGCGGTGATGCTGCCTAGCTCAGGAGGAAATGATGGCAGTGATGCTACAGTGGTGTATGAGGGATTCTGTCTGGTGTGCCAGGACAGGAGAAGCTACTATGAAGGAGCTGCCATCCTCGGAGATGTGGAAGGACGCGAGCCGTGGGGATGGACTCCAGCTGCTGGGACCAACGTACTACCATGGGTGGTATGGAGGTGTATGCTGTCATGCTGGCCAACCTGTAAAACCAGTATGGGGGATGTCCTGCCAACCATGAGAGACAATTAAGAGTGTGAGATGTTCCCAGCCTACGTTGACTGGCCGGAAGTGTTAGTGTTACCTGTGTGGAATAAGGGGACCTTGGAAACGGTCAAGTGATCATTGATACCTTGTTTTATGAGGCCAGTGAATCCTAGCAGTGGTATTAGATAATGGTGGGTCTTAGCTACAATGCTTGCCCTATCTCGATTTTCAGATGTTGAAGTGTGTATGTGAAGTGTGTTGAAAATGCGACCTTGGTGGTCGTGAAGTGGTCCAGTTGCAGTTACTTGAAAGAATGCAACCAGTTGGAGCAGTTTTCCACGCCAAAGAAGCCTAGAGAGGTTTGGCCCAATGGTTAACGTGTGAGGGTGACTAGTACCGACTAGTGCATTTCTAGTAGAAGTATGGAAGGCAATGGAGCCAGATATTTAGTTTTAAGGAGAAATGACGGGTAAGGAGGCTTTGCACCAGAGAGCAACTGTTATGCTGGTCAACTGCGAGGTGTACTGATTATGCTGCCTTGTGGTAGTGTAATAAAGTAACCCCTTCCCTGATTAAATTGGTCACATGTGGTGTATAAATTTTTAGTGATGAGCTTCAGAAAATTTTCATTATTATTATTATTATTAATATTGTGATTATTACTATTTATGTAGATGATGCTATAAAACAATTCCACTTCATTCCCACCCTCGCATTCTGTTGTTCTCATTACTGTACGTTCCAATATTTTTTCTCTAGAATTTTTGTTAATCTGTAATATAGTGTATAAAGGTCATGTTTTTGTGTCTGATTATTTTTCTAGTATTAGTATTCATTGTAATAATTATTGTGAGTAGAAATAAAGTTTATAGAGGCAAGTTGACCTTCTTGTGTAGAAATTTGTAAAGAGTTTGTGTACATGAGAGGGATTCGATTCAAAACAAGGGAGGGAACACGAGGAAGAGTTCCTATGATCACTCTCACTCCTTTTTCAACTTCTCATGTTGATTATACTGCTGCTAACAAGTTTTAGCAGCAACCAGGCACCCCCCAAAGATAGGCCTCCAAAGTAGGAGAGATCCACCAGAGATACTGAGGAGAGGAGAGTGCTAGAAAGACCTTGAACACTATAGCCCTGGAGGATCAGACCAGGCTTGTAATCTGGGATTTGTAAGGTCTCAGGAGCATCCCAAAGCAGGAATGTATCAAGAATATTTAAACCTCAGTATGGAAAGCAATTGAGTACCTTGGGAACTATGTGGGGAGGTGGTTTTGACATCAGTAAGCCTGTCCTGTTATACCAATTAAGTATTTACTGCTAGAGTTTTCCTTTTTCGTGCCAACACTTTCAGATACCCTTGTAATGTGTTTATTAAAATGTAAGTGGTCTTACCTGGGTATGTTTTACTTCCCCCTTTGAGCCATGTATATAAGGTCCATTAGTCTGAAGTTAAATTTAATAACATTGAGTATATAATTTTTCTGTTGAGAGTCAAGCCCCTGATAAGGTGCCTACTGCTCGTGTTTTCAGGTCATGCTACCCTAAGAGCCAGTATTATCAGGACCCCTATCTTGTTATAACTATTCTGTGTTATTTATCACTGGCTTTTCTCCTGCTCTAACCCAAACTCCATGTTTTCCTCCCTTCTCCTATGACTATCGTTCCTTTTATCCCTTCCACTATTAAAAAAGAAGGTGGTGGCAGCATACTCCCAAGAGAACAGACCACTACCATCTATTCTCTCATATTCTAGTAATGTTCCCTTGTTATTTGATCTCTATATTCTCATATTTTTTTGTCCACTCCGAGTCTCTACCTGAAGGAACAGACAATATGGCATCGTCAGGGTGGGGCTGGGGTGGTAGCTGCATTTCAGTAGTTGAGAAGGCTGAGGGAAATATATGTAGTTGAATACTTTTGTATTATGTTATGTGTAATTTTGTCTTTGTATTGTAATATAATTAAGGGTTTAGGATTAAAATAGTCTAATAACTTAGGACAAATTGTCCTAGTTCTCAGATATTTTAAACTGGGAGAGAAAGGGGGATGTGATGCAGTCAGTGTGCTTGTGAGGTCTACCTAAGCAGCCACATCTTGCTTCGTAAATAGCTGTCAGACACGCCTCTCGGCTTAAGTCTCAGGTCTTTTGTCTTTTGAACTAGCAGCAGGTTTCGGCGTCAGATCAAAGCACATGGTGCACTCCTCATTGACGGGATGCTTGGAGGACGATATAAGGCCGAGGAAACAACTAGAGAGGACATTCTGGTAGGGTTCGTGCTGGTGTGCAGAGCTCTTGGCACAAGATTCTAGTGGAGCTGCTGCCTGTGGGGAAAGCTCTCGGAGAAGGCTGCTGGAGAGTCTCTGGAGGAGACTGTTGGAAGTCTTGGGACCTGTGACTAGAAGTGTACTCACCTAATTGTACTCACCTAATTGTGGTTGCAGGGGTCGAGACTCAGCTCCTGGCCCTGCCTCTTCACTGTCCACTACTGGGTCTCTGTTCTCCCTGCTCCATGAGCTTTATCATACCTTGTCTTAGAACTATATATGGTTCCTGCCTCCACTATATCTTTCTCTAGACTATTCCACTTCCTGACTACTCTGTGGCTAAAGAAATGCTTCCTAACATCCCTTTGACTCATCTGAGTCTTCAGCTTCCAGTTGTGCCCCCTTGTTTCTGTGTTCCCTCTCTGGAACATCCTGTCACTGTCTACCTTGTCGATTCCCCGCAGTATTTTGTATGTTGTTATCATGTCTCCTCTGACCCTTCTTTCCTCCAGTGTTGTTAGTCCTATTTCCCTCAACCTTTCTTCATAAGACAGACCCCTGAGTTGTGGAACTAACCTTGTCACAAACCTTTGCACTTTCTCTAGTTTCTTTATGTGCTTGACCAGGTGTGGGTTCCAGACTGGTGCTGCATATTCTAGTATGGGCCTGACGTACACGGTATACAGTGTCTTGAACGATTCCTTGTTAAGGTAACGGAACGCTAATCTTAGGTTTGCCAGTCGCCCAAATGCTGCTGCAGTTATCTGGTTGATGTGTGCCTCCGGAGACGTGCTTGACATTATACTCACCCCAAGGTCTTTCTCCTTTGCCGAGGTTTGTAGCCTTTGTCCGCTTAGCCTGTACTCTGTCAGCGGTCTTCTTTGCCCTTCTCCGATCTTCAGGACTTTGCATTTGGTGGGATTGAATTCGAGAAGCCAATTGCTAGACCAGATGTCAAGCTTGTCCAGGTCTGTTTGAAGTCGTGCTTGGTCCTCTTCCGATGTGATACTCCTCATTAATTTCACATCATCTGCGAACAGAGACACTTCTGAGTCTATCCCATCCATCATGTCTTTACATATACCAAGAATAACACTGGTCCTAGGACTGACCCCTGCTGTACACCGCTCGTCACAGGTGCCCACTGTGATACCTCATCATGCACCATGACCCGTTGTTGCCTCCCTGTGAGGTATTCCCTGATCCATTCCAGTGCCCTTCCTGTTATACATGCTTGTTCTTCCAACTTCTTTACTAATCTCATGTGAGGAACTGTGTCGAAGGCCTTCCTGCAGACCAGGAAAATGCAATCAACCCACCCTTCTCTCTCTTGCCTTACCTCTGTTACTTTATCATAGAACTCTAGGAGGTTTGTTACACATGATTTGCCTTCCCGGAATCCGTGCTGTCTGGTGTTTATTATCCTGTTCAGGTCGAGGTGCTCCACCATTCTTTTCCTGATGATTTTCTCCAGGACTTTGCACACTATACACGTAAGTGACACCGGTCTATAGTTTAGTGCCTCTTTTCTGTCTCCTTTTTTAAAGATGGGGACTACATTAGCCTTCTTCCATACCTCAGGTAGCTGCCCAGTTTCAAGGGATGTGTTGAATATTATGGTAAGTGGCACACTCAGTACCTCAGCTCCTTCCCGAAGAACCCACAGGGAGATATTGTCCGGACCCATCGCCTTTGAGGTATCAAGGTCACTGAGTAACTGCTTCACCTCCTCCTCAGTTGTATGTATGCCCTCTAGCACTTGATACATCCCTTGTTGGTGACGCACCCCGTCCTGTCTACCGAGTTGCCTTCCTTCCTCCACTGTGAATACTTCTTTAAACCTCAAGTTGAGCTCCTCACATACCTCTTGATCGTTACTTGTGAGTTCCCCCTCTTCTCTCCTCAGCCTTA
>WNWK01036391.1:0-19192 GCA_009830355.1 Cherax destructor | reverse complement strand
GGCAGCTAGAACTATGCTCTGAAAACGTCATATTGGCAACCCACCACCTACCTGATCCATAGTCAGGTCATCCCAATTTAGCCCACCCAGGTAATTTCTCAGTCTCATGAAGTCGGCCAAGCAGAAATCTGGGACAGAGACTTGATTGCACTTATCTGGGTAATTCCATGATATATTAAATTAATTAAGTGATTTGTGATTACTTTCCCCAAGCTCATCATTAACCACAAGATTATTAACTAGTAATTCTTTGTTGGCAAGAATCAAGTCAAGCAGGTTGTTTTGTCTAGTTGGTTCTGTCACAAACTGTTTTAAAAACAATCCTTAACCGTATCAAGAAAGTCACTAGACTTAAGATTTCCTGTCACATTGTTCCAGTCAATTTGTCTAAAAATAAAATCTCCCATTAACACAACATTTTCATATCTAGACGCCTTATGAATTTCATCCTATAGCAGCCTACCGCACTTCCTATCAAGGTTTGGGGGCCTATAAATCATACCTAAAATTAATTTTTCACAACCTTCGAGAAACTGTAGCCAAACAGATTCTGTGTCCGATGTTTCTAATCTTATATCTTGTCTAACACAACAATTTAAATTATCTCTGTCATACATCGCCACTCCACCACCCTTCCTGTTCACCCTATCAGTGTGGAATATTTATAATTTTTAGAGTTGCATAAAGTAAGTGAAGCATTTTTATAATTGCATGATTTGTATTTTACTTGGAATGGGTTGAGCATATTGTGGAATATTAACCCTTTCGGGGTCGGTGCCATACTAGTACGTTTTACGAGCAGGGGTTGGTGCCGTACTAGTACACGTAAATTCTAGCGGCCCCAAATTAAGCGGGAAACGGCTGGTAGGCCTACATATGAAAGAATGGGTCTGTGTGGTCAGTGTGCGCAGTATAATAAAAATCCTGCAGCACACACTGCATAATAAGAAAAAAAAAACTGACCGTTTTTTTTTTCATTTAAAACAGCTATTTTGCAGTCTATTTTCGTATGGTATTTATTGATGTATTCTCGTTTTCTTGGTCTCAATTGATAGAATGGAAGATATGTTACAGAAATAGAGATGATTTTGATTGGTTTGACAATGACAAGTACCTTGAAATTGAGCGCAAAGTAGCAAAAATGTTCGATTTTTGACCATGTTCAAATCACACCATGCATCCAATACACATCAACTGGCGAGTCTAATATTCATGCACAAGTGCTCTGATATTATTTATACCATTTTTACAATGATGCAGTTGTATACATAACAGTAAATCTTTTATTTTTTTGTGAGAATAAAAATTCAGAATGAAAAGCAAATATATTTGTACAGGTATCCCTCAACATTCGCGAGGGTTAGGGGATCAAGAGCCTCGTGAATGTTGAAAAATCGCGAATGTTTGGTGCCCCAATATATTGTAGGGAAATATAATATAATATTGCTTCCTTAACCTATTGAACCATGAACAATCGTAAAACACATATAAACATCTTAAAATAATGTACTATATACATGTTATTTTGACATGAGCTGGCTGTGGAGGGAGGCCTGTAATAGTATAATTATACAATAGTTTTTTATAGTGTTGTGAAGTGTCATGGATAATCAAGAGTTACATACACACTGCTTCTTCTCCCTCTGCTGTAGCTCCGCCCACTTTGTAATAATGCCAAATGTTGAATTAAATATGTATACATTAGAACAAAAAATGAAACTCCAACTTCATAACTTTATTTTAATTTGCATAACTCATATATTACAGAAAACAATAAAAAGTAAAATACACATACAACGAAGTTAAGCTTACAGAAAAATACATTAAATTCACCATCTAACATTGTTACGAAGTGGGAGGAGCTATTGAGGAGGGAGAGGCGCAGTAACATTCAGTGTCTGGTGAGTCGTCATGGGTGTTGGATGTTAGCCTAGTGCTAATAAAATGTGTAATTACACTAATATTAGTAATAAAGGTTATCTATCTATTACATTTTATTCCAAATTGGTATCAGAAACATGATAAATACCTTAGAACTGTAATAAAGATGCTGAAATGAAATATATGCCATATTTTATGAGGGTAACAGAGCGGCAGACGCCACCATATATGAGACGTTTACATCAGGGTAAACATGCCTAAATCACTCTTGTCGTAAGAACAAAGGCAAAAATAGCATTTATTGTTTTTAGAATAATAATAATTTATAATAATTGATCTGGAGGACTTTAAATGTTATCAGTATTTGGTAGCTGACATTTAGAGCACTCCACAGCAATTATTATTTATTATTATTATTATTATTATTATTATTATTATTTCCTACAATATATTGTAAGAAAATAATAATATTAATATTAATAATAAAAATAATTATTATTATTTCCCTACAATATAGTAGGAAATAATAATAAATTTTAATAATTAATAATAATTGCTGTGGAAATGCTCTAAATGTCAGCTACCAAATACTGATAACATTTAAAAGTGCTCCAGATCAAATTATTATAAATTATTATTATTCTAAAAACAATAAATGTATTTTTGCATTTGTTCTTACGACAAGAGTGATTTAGCATGTTTACCTGATGTAAACATCTCATATTGGTGGCGGTCTGCCTGCTCTGTTACCCTCATATAATATGGCATATATTATTCATTTCAACATCTTTATTACAGTTCTAGAATTTATCATGTTTCTGATATCAATTGGAATAAATGTATAGATAGATAACCTTTATTTATACATTCATTACTTACTGCTTCCTTAACCTATTGAATCATGAGCAATCATAAAACGCCTGAAAACATAGTAAAATATTGTACTATATAGTACTACATACATGTTATACTGTAGTTTAATAAATAATGAATGAAGAAAACACTCAGTGAGTGAGTGAGTGGTGTGGGGGCTGGCTGCCAGGTCGGAGGGAAGGTAGTAGGGACGCTCGGGTGGCGGGAAACTTAAATATGATTTGGTGGGTGGGAATTTGGCGGCTGGGAATTTGGCGGCCGGGAATTCGCGAATGTGTGAAGCCCGCGAAAGTAGAAAACGCGAAAGTTGAGGGATACCTGTAATTTAAAATAATACAGAACTAGAATAAACTCAATCAATTTCTTTAGCATTAAGTACTTAGTGAATAAGTCTTTAGAATAAACTGCCCCTAATGCCATGGCATGCCAGTGGCTCTCCTTGCATTACAGTTTTATAATTGTAACTACCAATAACAGTGTACACTTGTAACATGCATCAAAATAAAAATATTATTATTATTATTAATGTAAGAGGGGCCTGGAGACGTGACTAATGAACAGAGAAGATGCTATTTTAGTGCCAGGAATGTCTGCCTTGTTTATTCTGGACCCTATTTTGAAATTAGCATCGTTTGAAATTTGTGTGAAATTGGCCAAATTGCCATTTCTGACCACTATTTTGGGTAGTTGAAATTGGTAAATAGGCGATTTTTTGTACTCAATCGATAGAAGAAATGGAGTTCTAGCGAAATAGCTATAATTTTAGTAGACTGAAACATTGGAATTTGCTGAAAATAGGGCTCAAAAGGGCGAAATCGCCGAAGCGTAAATGTCTTTGATACCACTAACTTCGCGAAAGCATGATTCCGTTAGTTTTCGACCAAATTTCATAATTTTGGCGGCATTATGATCCTGGAGTCTACCTGGAGAGAATTTCAGGGGTCAACGCCCCCGTGGCCCGGTCTGTGACAAGGCCTCCTGTTAGACCAGAGCCTGATCAACCAGGCTGTTACTGCTGGCCGCACGCAGTCCAATGTACGAACCACAGCCTGGCTGGTCAGGTACCGACTTTAGGTGCCTGTCCAGTGCCTGCTTGAAGACAGCCAGGGGTTTGTTGGTAATCCCCCTGATGTATGCTGGGAGGCAGTTGAACAATCTTGGGCCCCTGACACTTATTGTGTTGTCCCTCAACGTGCTAGTTGCACCCCTGCTCTTCATTGGGGGGATGTTACATCGCCTGCCGAGTCTTTTGCTTTCGTAGGGAGTGATTTTTGTGTGCAAGTTTGGTACTAAGCCCTCGAGAAATTTCCATGTGTATATAATAATGTATCTCTCCCGCCTGCGTTCTAGAGAGTACAGGTTTAAGAACTTCAAGCGTTCACAGTAGTTGAGGTGGTTTATCACACTTATGCATGCGGTGAAGGTTCTCTGCACATTTTCAAGGTCAGCAATTTCACCCGCCTTGAAAGGTGCAGTTAGTGTGCAGCAATATTCCAGCCTAGATAGAACAAGCAATCTGTAAAGTGTCAACATGGGCTTGGCATCCCTGGTTTTGAAGGTTCTCATTATCAATCCTGTCATTTTTCGAGCAGATGCAATTGCTACTTTGTTATGGTCCTTGAAGGTGAGATCATCTGACATGATCACTCCCAGGTCTTTGACATTAGTTTTTCGCTCTATTGTGTGGTTGGAATAAGTTTTGTACTCCGATGAGATTTTAATTTCTTCACGTTTTCCGTATCTGAGTAATTGAAATTTCTCATCATTGAACTTCATATTGTTTTCTGCAGCCCATTTAAAGATTTGGTTTATGTCTGCTTGGAGTCTTGCAGTGTCTTCAACGGTGGACACTGTCATACAGATTCGGGTGTCATCTGCAAATGAAGACACAGCACTGTGGCTTATATCCCTATCAATGTCTGATATGAGGATGAGGAATAGGATGGGAGCAAGTACTGTGCCTTGTGGAACAGAGCTTTTCACAGTAGCTGCCTCAGACTTTACTCTGTTGACTACTACTCTTTGTGTTCTACATGTTAGGAAATTATAGATCCATCTACCAACTTTTCCTGTTATTCCTTTATCACGCATTTTGTGTGCTATTACACCATGGTCACACTTGTCAAAGGATTTTGCAAAATATGTGTATATAACATCTGCATTCTGTTTATCTTCTAGAGCATCCAGGACCTTGTCGTAGTGGTCCAGTAGTTGGGACAGACAGGAGCGGCCTACTCTAAACCCATGCTGTCCTGGGTTGTGCAATTGATGGGTATCAAGATAGGTGGCGATCTTGCTTCTTAGAACCCTTTCAAAGATTTTTATGATATGGGACGTTAGCACAATTGGTCTGTAGTTCTTTGCTATTGCTTTACTGCCCCCTTTGTGGAGCGGGGCTATGTCTGTTGTTTTTAGTAGCTGCGGGACAATCCCAGTGTCCATGCTCCCTCTCCATAGGATGTTAAAAGCATGTGATAGGGGCTTCTTGCAGTTCTTGATGAACACGGAGTTCCATGAGTCTGGGCCTGGAGCAGAGTGCATGGGCATGTCATTTATTGCCTTTTCGAAGTCATTTGGCATTGTGGTGATGTCAGAAAGGCATGCGTCTGTCAAGTTCTGTGGCACTCTCATAAAAAATTCATTTAGGTTTTCGGAAAAAGATTCTCTATCATTTCATGAGAATATTTTTTTTTTGTTTTCCAAAAAAAATTTCAACCCTGAGAACATGTTTTCGAGAAGGCCTGTCGACCCCCAAAGGGTTAAGAATGAGTAAACTGACTAATAAATAAATTTTTTGTAAGATTTTAGATAACAGTGGCAAGTTGGGTATTGGCTTATATAGTTATTACATCAGCTGGGTCACCTACTTTGTGTATAATGGTTACCCTTGTTATCTTAACCCTTTCAGGGTCGGTCCTGTTGTATCACGGCTTTGACGTCAGTGATGGTCTCGTAAAATAATGCTTTCTCAGCTCACTCAGATAAGCTGTGACCGGTAAATTTAGGCCTAGATATGAGAGAGAATAGGTCTATGTGGTAAGTGTGCACCATATAAAAAGATCCTGCAGCATGCAGTGCTTAACGAGAAAAAAAAATCATGTTTTTGGTGTAAAATAGCAACTTTGCAGTCCATTTTTATATGGTTTTTATGGTTACATTCTAAGTTTCTTAGTCTCATTTGATAGAATAGACAACATATTACACAAATAGAGATCATTTTGATTGGTTTCAGGGATGAAAGCACCTCGAAATTGAGCTCAAATTAGTGGAAATGTTCAATTTTGGCCGATATTGCAAAGTACACAAATGACATCATTCATCCAATATGCATCTAACTGGCTGGTCTAATATGTGGTCACAAATGGGTTGACATTAATTATACAATTATTACTATAATATAGTAGTCTTCTTAACAGTAAATCTTCTATTTTTGTGTGAATAAAAATTTAAAATGGAAAACAAGCATAACATAAGAGGGGCCTGGATATGTGACTAATGAACAGAGAAAATGTTATTTTAGTGACAGGAATGTCTGCACTGTTTATTCTGGACCCTATTTTGAAATTGGTATTTCATGTAATTTGTTTTTTTTAACCCTTTCTGGGTCAAGAGGCCCTCTCCCAAACTCGTTCTCAGGGTCGAAAATTTTTTGGAAAAAAATTATTTTTTCTTATGAAATGATAGAGAATCTTTTTCCGATCATAATGACACCAAAAGTATGAAATTTGAAGAAAAACTAACGGAATTATGCTCTCGCAAAGTTAGCAGTATCGATGATGTTTACGCATTGGCGATTTCGCCCTATTTTTGGCGAATTCCAATGTTTCAGTCTACCAAAATTTTAGCTACACCTAATAGAATGTAGTGACAGAAAGGGAGGAGAATGATTTTTTTATTTTTTTAGCTAACATACATGTACAGTGGACCCTCGGTTTTCGTTGAAAATTCTTTAAAGAATGCTGTTTGAGTGCTGTTACCAAACAAATTTGTTCCCATAAGGACAAATGTAAATTAGATTAGTCATTTCAGACCTCCCAAAAGTACACTTACAAAAGCACTTACAAAAATACACTTACATAATTGTTCGAGTTTGGAGGTGCACGAAAACCGAGGGTCCACTGTAAATGTAAATAACTTTTTACCTTATTCCTAGTATATATCCTTTATAGTGTAATAACATTTAACTCCTACAGTGTATAATATTAAGGCAAAAAATGGACCCCAATGGAAATACATAAGTCACTCTGTCTGACTTTTTTGGGTTAAACTAGGTTTTCTACACATATGCTGCTATGTATGATAATTCTATGAAACTGTATGGAAATGTGTTCTAACGAACTGGAAATGTGTTCTCTATTTAATGACTATTTTTTGTCAGTCTTTACACAAGAAGACGTAAATGAGATTCCAGAAATTAACAATTATTCAGTTCCTGAAGAATTCAAGTTAACTAATATTACTGTCACGAGGGACATGGTTATCAAACAGATAGATAAACTGAAGCAAAATAAGTCCCCGGGACCCGACGAGTTGTTTTCCAGGGTACTTAAAGAATGCAAGATGGAACTTAGTCAGCCATTAACGAATGTGTTTAATACATCCATCCTAACTGGTATTGTGCCAGAGATGTGGAAGATAGCTAATGTAGTTCCTATATTCAAATCAGGGGATAAGTCAATTCCATCAAATTACCGTCCAATAAGCCTCACATCTATAGTAGGCAAATTATTAGAATCAATTATAGCTGATATTATTAGAAGTCACCTTGAAGAACATAATTTGATTAACGAATCTCAGCATGGGTTCACGAGAGGTCGTTCCTGCCTAACAAATTTACTGACGTTTTTCAATAAAACATTTGAGGCAGTAGACAGTGATGAAGAATATGATATAGTTTACTTGGATTTCAGTAAGGCCTTCGATAGAGTACCTCACAAGAGACTCTTAAGAAAGGTGGCAGCTCATGGTATAGGAGGTAAAGTTCTAGCATGGATAGAGGCATGGCTTACCAATAGAAAGCAGAGAGTTTCCATTAATGGGGTCAAATCTGAATGGGGATTAGTCACTAGTGGCGTTCCACAAGGATCAGTTTTAGGCCCATTGTTGTTCATCATTTACATAAATGACCTTGATGAAGGAATTGCAAGTGACATGAGTAAATTTGCTGATGATACAAAAATAGGCCGTATGATTCATTCTGAGGAGGATACCAGTGAACTCCAGGAGGATTTGGACAAATTAATGTCTTGGTCTGAAAAGTGGCAGATGAAGTTCAATGTGGACAAGTGTAAGGTACTAGTCCTTGGTAATGAAAATATCCCTCAAACTTATAAACTAGGTGAAGTAGAGCTTGATCATACAGAATGTGAAAAAGACTTGGGAGTCATGGTAAGCAGGAATCTAAAGCCAAGACAACAGTGCCTAAGTGTGCGCAATAAGGCTAACAGATTACTAGGATTTATTTCAAGAAGTATAAGCAACAGAAGTCCAAAAGTTATTTTACAGCTCTATACATCACTAGTGAGACCTCATTTGGATTATGCAGCTCAGTTTTGGTCTCCTTACTACAGGATGGATATAGATTCATTGGAGAACATACAAAGAAGAATGACTAAAATGATTTACAGTATAAGAAATCTTCCGTATGAAGATAGACTTAGAGCGTTGAATCTCCACTCTCTGGAGAGACGTAGAATGAGGGGAGATATCATCGAGGTGTACAAGTAAATGATAGGTATAAACAAAGGAGATATTAATAAAATACTGAGGATATCGAACCAAGTAAGAACCAGAAATAACGGATTTAAATTGGATAAATTTAGATTTAGAAAGGACATAGGCAAGTACTGGTTTTCGAACAGAGTTGTAGATGCGTGGAACAATCTTCCAAGTACTGTGATAGAGGCTAGGACCTTGGGTGGCTTTAAAAAGAGATTGGACAAATATATGAGTGGGAGGGGCTGGGTTTGATTGGTGTCGTGAGTACGGGAATAAATTCTTGGGTGGTGGTGGTTTTGATGTGGATCTGCCTTGTATGGGCCAGTAGGCCTTCTGCAGTGTTCCTCCATTCTTATGTTCTTATTTGTGTATACCTGAATAAACTTACTTACTTACCTATTTACTGCTAGGTGACCAGGGGCAGCAGGTACCTATTTACTGCTAGGTGACCAGGGACAGCAGGTGTAAGACAGCAGAACATAATAATCAGATATTTCAAGGACCTCAATGGAAATAAGTCACTTTAACTTTATTGTGTTACTATGTATGTTAATTGTACTTATGTGTACCTGTACTTAAATAAACATACTTAACATTGTAGTAGGCCTGTTGGTCAATGTTAGGCTGGTCCAACTCACCCACCCACTCTCACTCATATACATATCTAACATATATTTGAAACTAACTTCTCAAAAAGTAAATTAATTTTATTTCTATAAAAAATGCTTTAATTTTTTGAAGGTTGTTAGTGATGGTTGAATACAAATACTGATAATAATCTAAATTTCATTATTACTTCACAGGATATACAATAAACTGAAGATGTAAATAATACCCAGCTTCACAGGTGAAACTTAACAAATACATGTACTATACTTTAACCCTCTCAGGGTCGAGAGCCCTCCTCTCAAACTTGCTCTCAGGGTCGAGAACCCTCCTCTCAAACTTGCTCTCAGGGTCGAGAACCCTCCTCTCAAACTTGCTCTCAGGGTCGAGAACCCTCCTCTCAAACTTGCTCTCAGGGTCGAGAACCCTCCTCTCAAACTTGCTCTCAGGGTCGAGAACCCTCCTTTCAAACTTGCTCTCAGGGTCGAGAACCCTCCTCTCAAACTTGCTCTCAAGGTCGAGAACCCTCCTTTCAAACTTGCTCTCAGGGTCGAGAACCCTCCTCCCAAACTTGCTCTCAGGGTCGAGGCCCCTCCTCTCAAACTTGCTCTCAGGGTCGAGAACCCTCCTCTCAAACTTGCTCTCAGGGTCAAGAACCCTCCTCTCAAACTTGCTCTCAAGGTCGAGAACCCTCCTCTCAAACTTTCTCTCAGGGTCAAGAATTAACCCTTTCAGGGTTTTCGCCGTACTAGTACGGCTTACGTACCATAGTTATTGACATACTAATACGCCTAAATTCTAGCACCCTCAAATCAAGCGGAAACAGGCTGGTAGGCCTGGATGTGAGAGAATGGGTCTGTGCGGTCAGTGTGCGCAGTATAAAAAAAATCCTGCACCACAGTGCGTAATGAGGAAAAAAAAACTCTGACCGTGTTTTTGGTTTAAAACAGCGACTTTGCAGTCTATTTTCGTATGGTATTTATGGTAGTATTCTCATTTTCTTGGTCTCATTTGATAGAATGGAAGATATATTACAGAAATAGAGATAATTTTGATTGGTTTCACGATGACAAGTACCTTGAAACTGAGCGCAAAGTAGCGAAAATGTTCGATTTTTGCCGATGTTCAAGAGTAAACAAATCATGCCATGCGCCCAATGCACATCAACTGGCGAGTCTAATATTCTTGCAAAAGTGCGCTGATATTATTTATACTGTTTTTACAATGATACAGTAGTATACTTAACAAAAATCTTCTATTTTTTGTGAGAATAAAAATTAAAAATTGAAAGCAAAATTAATGTAAGAGGGGCCTGGAGACATGACTAATGAACAGATAAAATGTTATTTTAGTGCCAGGAATGTCTGTCTCGTTTATTCTGGACCCTATTTTGAAATTGGCATCTTTTGAAATTTGTGTGAAATTGGCCAAATTGCCAATTTCTGACCACTTTATTGGGTAGTTCAAATCGGTAAATTGACGGTTTCTTGTACTCAATTGATAGAACAAATGGAATTCTAGCGAAATACAGTAGAACGTCATTTAGCACGAGATTATGTTGCACGTTACCGGTATTGCACGATTTAAGATTTGTGACACATTATCATCTTACACAACGTAAAGATGATATTACACGGTTCGGCAGGAGGGGAAAATTTTTGAGCGCATGGTTATTTACTGCCTAAGAATCCTCATGCTTTGAGGAAAAGGGAATTTGTTTTTCCTTCCTGCAAACTGTAAGTTTATTCAGATACACGGGGCCAGGAGCTGAGTCTCGACCTCTGCAACCACAATTAGGTGAGTACAGTTACATACATTATCATACATAGCAGCATATGTGTAGAGAACCTAGGATAACCCAAGTCAGTCAATGGAAATACTGTCACTCTGACTTTTTTGGGTTATCCTAGGTTCTCTACACATATGCTGCTATGTATGATAATCTTCGTAACTGTATCTGTGTATATCTGAATAAACTTACTAACAGTTTGTGGGAAGGAAAAACAAATAACCATTTCCACAAGCAGCTTTGTTGTTGTTCAGCGGGGGACACCACCGGCCATCCCTCCCCACCCACCCAGGACCCCACCATCCCAGCATTCCTATGTATTTTATATGCGTCACAGTGTTGCTCAAAGTGGCAAGAAAATGTATAAGCAGTTAAGTCTTAGAATTAACGAAGAAAGATTAATATTAGACAAGACATAACCCGTGGCAGTAATGAAGTGTTACTTTGTACACATAAAAAGAGGTAAACATAAGTTTGTGACTGACTGACTTGACTGACTGACTGAATGACTTGCTGACTGACTGACTTGACTGACTGACTGACTTGCTGACTGAATGACTTGACTGACTTACTGACTGAATGACTTGACTTACTGACTGAATGACTTGACTGACTGAATGACTTGACTGACTTACTGACTGAATGACTTGACTTACTGACTGAATGACTTGACTGACTTACTGACTGAATGACTTGACTTCCTGACTGAATGACTTGACTTACTGACTGAATGACTGACTGACTTACTGACTGAATGACTTGACTGACTACTGACTTGACTTACTGACTGAATGACTTGACTGACTTACTGACTGAATGACTTGACTGACTTACTGACTGAATGACTTGACTGACTTACTGACTGAATGACTTGACTGACTGATACTTGACTGAATGACTATGACTGACTACTTACTGACTGAATGACTTGACTGACTTACTGACTGAATGACTGTGACTTACTGACTGAATGACTTGACTACTGACTGAATGACTTGACTGACTTACTGACTGAATGACTTGACTACTACTGAATGAGACTTGACTGACTATGACTTGACTGACTTATGATGAATGACTTGACTGACTTACTGACTGAATGACTTGACTGACTTACTGACTGAATGACTTGACTGACTTACTGACTGAATGACTTGACTGACTTACTGACTGAATGACTTGACTGACTTACTGACTGAATGACTTGACTGACTTACTGACTGAATGACTTGACTGACTTACTGAATGACTTAAAGTTAGACACTCAGTACAACTCAGTACAGCCCAGTAGGGCCACAGCATAACTCTCCACTCTCTTCACAATCATCCACAAACACCAGCACCCACAATTTAAGGTAAATACTATTATTTCTGTTACATTTGTAGTCTTAAGCAGTAAAAACAACATAATACATCACGATAATGAACTACAATTACATATTCACTTTTATTTTTGTAAGATCTGTTGGTCTAAAATAAACTTGTTTGGCTTTTTGGGGACTCCCAGGAACGTAACCCTATTTTTCCCATAAGTTATGTTAATTATTTAACACGAAATTATCTAGCACGACTTTTTCAGGAATGTAACTATCGTGCTAAATGACGATCTACTGTACCTTTTTGCTCTCTTCTTGAACTGACTCATGTTATGACTGGCTTCGACATGTGCAGGCAGTCTGTTCCATTCCTTTATTGCTGTACAATAAAAGGTGTTTGAAGCCTGGCTACTGACTGTGGGTACTACAAAGTTGTGCTCTCTCCCCCTAGTACTATGACTGCAAGATATTCTGGACACTGTTTGTGAGCAATTTTATCAACTTGATTCAACTTAAGTTGTTTTACTCTGTCTTCAACATTCAGCATATCCAATTGTTGTAATTCATCCTGGCCTACATGCTCCCTTGGACCTAGGTCCAGGATGAATCTTAACATTTTGTTCTGGGTAATTTGCAGCTTATCTTTCAGTTTTTTTGTCAAGGCAGAGTACCATGAAGAGCAAGCATAGTCCATATGACATTGTATAAGAGCTAGACATAGGGTCCTGCGAGCCTCAGTAGGTAGACACTGTGCTTGTCTGTAGAGGAACTTCAGTCTGGCATTCACTTTCTTTACTACACTGTTCCCTATCAATTCTCCTGACATGCATGGGTCAAAGGGGATTCCCAGACATTTTACTGAGGAAACTGAAGTGATGGATTCCCCATTACACTGGATATTAAAATTATTTACCCTTCTCAGTTTATATTTCGTGCCAAAGAGTATGGCTTCTGTTTTCCCGAGGTGTAACGATAGTTTGTTGTGTACTAACCATTTGCTGCAGGACTCCAGTTCCAGTGTTAATACATTAGCTATATCTTGTGTGTCTTTACCTGACACTAACAGAGCACTGTCATCCGCATACAGTAGGAGTTTGCACTTGACACTGATGGGCATGTCATTTACATAACACAGGAATAATAAGGGACCCAGAATACTACCTTGGGGAACTCCACATGCTATCGGCAGTGGTTCCGATTCTGTTTTGTTGATTTTGACAATTTGTTTCCTATTGTTAAGATAGGACTTAACCAGTCTATGGAACCTATGCCAATAGCTTGAAGTTTCTTACATAATACATTGTGGTTGACAGTATCGAAGGCCTTTTGCAAGTCTAAAGTTACTATTCCTATGAGGTTCCCTATCAACATTTCAGTTCTCATGTAATCCATCAGATTAATTAGGGAGGTGTCGGTTGAGTAAGAGCTCCTAAAGCCTGATTGGTAACTATGAAGAATGTTGTTGTCATTCAGATACTTAACTACTTGACAGTACACCGCCCTCTCTAGAATTTTGGATATTACACTGTGTATACTAACAGGCCTATAGTTGCTGACATCAGACCTATGTATTTTTCTTGAAGATAGGAGTAACTCTGGCCTCCTTGAACCCCTCAGGTACTGTATTAGTGGTGATGGACAAATTTATTATGTGAGCAATGGGGATTGCCTGTTCAGAGGCACCATCTTTTAGAAACTTAGAAGGGATGTTATCTGGGCCGGTGCTCTTAGTTGGGTTTAACCTGCTTAGTTCTTTTTGCACGAAGTCATGAGATACACTTACTAGTCGACAACTGTTTGGAGTTACCCCATTATTGGTATACAGTAGGGCCCCGCTTTTCGGCGTTTCGTCTTTCGGCGTTCCGTTCATACGGCGAGTTCAAATTATGACCAAAACTTTTGTATACGGCGAGCGTCTTTCAGATACGGCGCACGCCACCCGGTTTGTTTACATTTTCCATGAGCACATCTCTCTATTATGTAATCATCACTCTTGGGCACATTAAATGTCCAATTTTACGTCAATATAGACATTTTCATTAATCCATCTATGATATTTTCTTCAAAATTATAAAAGAAACACGTTACATAGCATATAAACAGCATGTTTATATGCTATGGTGTTGCCGGGCGGAGGGAAAACATTACGTTATATTAATAATAATCACTCTTGGGCACATTAAATGTCTTATTTTACGTTAATATAGACATTTTCATTAATCCATCTATGATTTTTTCTTCAAAATTATATAAGAAACATTTTACATAGCATATAAACAGCATGTTTATATGCTATGGTGTTGCCGGGGAGGGAAAACATTACGTAATATTAATAATAATCACTTTGGGCACATTAAATGTCTTATTTTACGTTAATATAGACATTTTCATTAATCCATCTATGATTTTTCTTCAAAATTATATAAGAAACATGTTACATAGCATATAAACAGCATGTTTATATGCTATGGTGTTGCCGGGCGGAGGGAAAACATTACGTAATATTAATAATAATCACTCTTGGGCACATTAAATGTCTTATTTTACGTTAATATAGACATTTTCATTAATTCATCTATGATATTTTCTTCAAAATAATTAAAAAAAAAAATGCGTTACATAGCATATAAACATGATACATACACCCACAGAATAAAAATTGACAAATATGAGATTTGTTTACCAAACGACTTTGTAGAAGTCGGAAGAATTACGTTTTCTCTAGTCAAACATTGAGGGATAACTGTAGAAAAATATTCCTTTCATATGCCTTCACTCTATATATAGTTATTCATGACCCTTGTGGGTTTAGCGCTTTTTTATTATGATAATAATAATGGTAATACTATCATTAACTCTAAAAATAGTGTGTTGCATGAGAACGGGAGTGTTGCTGTTTGTTTATTTTGTACTAACTTGTACACAATGTAAGAGTATTTGTATTGTGAGGTAATTATTATTATAATAAAAAAATTATTTTGAGGTAAAAGTCTCACAAACTCTTACAAACGTATGTGAATGAACTAAAAGTGGGCACGTATAATCGCATTCATTTCGCCTGACCGAGTGACGCCCACTACCTGTTCAGTTTGTTTTTTTACCTTGTCTGAACTCCGTATCTCGTCTCTCTCTCTCGTTTACTCTTTCGTTTACTAGTTGGCTCTCATTGACTATGGCCTAAGCTTAGTTGTGATAAAAGAGGAGTCGTAAGCCTCTTACTTTAAGTGCCAAGTTAGAAATGATTAAACTCAGTGAACTGACTTTTTGGGTTATCCTGGGTTGTCTACGCATATTTGTTATGTATGATAATCTATGTAACTGTATTTGTGTATACCTGAATGAACTTACTATCAAGGTACAGTGGTACCGGTTTACGATATTTTTCATTCCAGAATGCTGTTCAAGTGCCATTACCAAACGAATTTATCCCCATAAGGAATAATGTAAAATAGACTAGTCCTTTTAGACCCCAAAAATACACTTACAAAAGCATTTAAAAAAATAAACTTACATAAAAGGGCGAGTTTGGAGACCATCGTAAACCGGGTACCACTGTATATGTTGATCGCTGAGATAGCCATCAAATACAGTTACATATAGCAGCATATGTGTAGAGAACCCAGGATAAACCAAGAGTGAAATTTCACCTAATTGTGGTTGCAGGGCGAGACTTAGCTCCTGGCCCCGCCCTTCACTGACCGCTACTAGGTCCTCTCTCTCCCTGCTCCATGATCTTTATCATACCTCGGCCTTAAAGCTATATGGTTCCTGCCTCCACTACATCACTTGCCAGACTATTACACTTCCTGACTACTCTATGGCTGAAGAAATGCTTCAACATCCCTTTGACTCATCTGAGTCTTCAACTAACACTCTTGCTAGGAGCTAGTGCTGCTGGGGATTGCAAGTTAAAACCTATGATAATTTATCACTCAGAGAACTTAGGCCCTAAAGAACTATGCAAAAGGTAGCCTCCTGTTTATTATAAATCCAATTCAAAAGCTTGGATGACTACTGATATTTTCATAAATTGGTTCACAGACTATTTTTAAGCCAATGTTAATACTTTAAGGTAAGTAATAAGTGTACTCTGTGTGTATCTTACTTTTTATTGTGTTTTTTAATGCCTAGTGCTATTGCTAACTTAATATAAGTTAATGTAAGCTTGTTGTCTGGCATTTATATGCATTTAGAAGTGGAAAAATGACGTTCTGCTTTTCGGCGATGTCTGCTTTAAGGCACTAGCCTGGAACCTAACCTGCCGTATAAGTGGGGCCCTACTGTAGTATGTTTTAAATTCATCAGAGTCTGTGTTAAAGGTATTTGATGCAGCTGGTAGCTGCATGAATTAAAACAATTTGCCACTTTAGTTGTTTCGTGGCATACCTCGTTATCGACATTTAGTACTATATATTAGATCTATCTATGGGTTTAAGGCTATACCCCAACTGTTTTAGTTGTTGCCAGAGCTTTCTAAAGTTATTCTTGTACTTTCAATTTCTGAGTAAAGTGCCTTGCCTTTGCGCCTTTATAAGCCTCTGCACTCTGTTCCACACACTTTGGAATTCATTTAGCGCTGCAATATCCTGTCTGTTTATCTTAAATCTTTTATCAACTGGTCTCTGAATTTCATATTATCTAATATCTCAGTAGTCATCCAGGGTTCAGTTCTTTGTTTAATTCTAACCTCTTTAACTGGTGCAATATTATAAAGGGATGGCAGTGAACATTGTTTTGAATTTTTCCCAAAATCATTTACAGTGGTACTGAGTTACGATATTTTTCGTTCGAGAATGCTGTTCAAGTGCCATTACCAAACGAATTTATCCCCTTAAGGAATAATGTAAAATAGACTAGTCCTTTTACACCCCCAAAAATATACTTACAAAAGCATTTAAAAAAATAAACTTACATAAAAGGGCAATTTTGGGACCATCGTAACTCGAGGTACCACTGTACTTCCGTGCAACTTGTTATCCATTCCCTAGTGATTTTCCTGTTACAGTAAATGATGAAATGGTCACTAAGACCTGTGGTAATGATGCCTGACTGACTAATGCCTCAGGGTGGTTACAAAGTATGTGGTCAATTAGGTGGCTGAGAACTGTGTGATCCGGGTCACCTAGCAGTAAATAGGTACCTGCTGCCCATGCTTACCTAGCAGCTTATTACCTTACTGTTGTAAGATTGCATCCTGGGGAAGATTAAAGAACACCAACAAAAATAAGCCATTATGATGACAGTGTCTTTGTTGGGTTCTCCTGGGTTAATAACACTCCAGATTATCCTAGGTTACTAACACTGGGTTTTCCTGGGTTACTAACACTCTGGGTTATCCTGGGTTACTAACACTCGGGTTATCCTGGGTTACTAACACTGGATTATCCTGGGTTACTAACACTGGTTATCATGGGTTACTAACACTCTGATTATCCTGGGTTACTAACACTCTGGGTTACTAACACTCTGATTATCCTGTATTAACACTTGAATCCTGGGTTACTAACACTTGGATTATCCTGGGTTACTAACACTCTGGATTATCCTGGGACAACACTCTGGGTTATCCTGGGTTACTAACACTCGATTATCCTGGGTTACTAACACTCGGATTATCCTGGGGACTAACACTGGGTTATCCTGGGTTACTAACACTGGGTTATCCTTTACTAACACTCTGGTTATCCTGGGTTACTAACAACATTGCTAGTGATCAGACAAACAATCATTGTTAGTGACCATAAGATAAGATTTCTTGATTTTTAACCCCGGAGGGTTAGCCACCCAGGATAACCCAAGAAAGTCATGCGTCAACGAGGACTGTCTGTCTTATTTCCTAGGGTCCAATTTGTCCCCCAGGATGCGACCCACATCAGTCGACTAACACCCATATTTTAACTTTAAAATGGAGGTTAATAAAATATAATGTTGATAAACTATTAGTTTACCTCCCTTTCCTCGCCTTTTATCATATTATCTCAATATATATTAATACCAGTCTTCCTATTTTCTCATAAATCAATCTTCCACTGATAGTTACTCCACCACCCATATTAACTGACCACAATTGACAAAAATGTACAAAATTTCCGATGCTGCCATCTTGTTGGTGTTGTTGTAGGTTTTTAGGCAACCACAGATTACGCTTTATTGAACCTTACTACCTCTCCCCGGGAGTTCAAGACTTTATTGAACCTTACTACTCTCCCCCCCGGGAGTTCAAGACTTTATTGAACCTTCTACTCTCTCCCGGGTTTTCATAGAACATTGCTTTATTAGAAGCGGTTGCCTGACTTACATCATATTAGTGAACCAAGAATATTGATGTCATCTGTTTCAGGAATGTAGACTGAAAGAGGAGCACCTCCACCAAAGTTGTCGATATGCAGCTTATAACTTAAGGTCAACCAACTGTTGTGTGATGATGTCAGAAAGAACTTGCCACATTCATCCTTAACCTGCAGAGTCGAGTAAACATGCAGTATCATGGAGTCAGAGATGCAGGGATTTTCCATAAACATTTTTAATCTTTATGCCCCAGCAAACCAGCCGACCTGATGCTTTACCAGATCGCATCAATAGTGAACCTACCCCCATACTTGGGACTTTAATGCCAGACATAAGAATATTGGTGGGTCTAGAACAAAACACCAATGGAACTAAACTAGTGAAATTTCTAAATGAGCATGATAATGTTCGTATTGTAGGCACTACTGAGACCACAATATGGGGGGATACTAGATCGTCCCTTTGGTTTAAACATATATAGATGCATGACTCTGCAAATTGATGATCTTCATCTGATCACTTCCCAAGACTAAACGTCAATCTTTATCATATTTGCAACCAAAAAGCTAAAAAAAAGGAGGAAACTTATTCTCAACCCAGAACAAGAGATAACTTTTTTAACCACTTGGGGCAATGATATAAAGAATGAGCCCACTGGGAAAAAAATTCAATGATGATTGTTTAGATTAACACTTCTAGTATTAGAATGTTAAGAAATGAA
>WNWK01036390.1:0-19192 GCA_009830355.1 Cherax destructor | reverse complement strand
TTGGGTGTTGACTTTCAGGGATGGGTTTATAAAGGGATGAGGTTAACCATAAAATTGAGGGAAAAAAAGGTGGGGGGCTTTGAGGTATCGGGGTGGAGCCCGTTATCCATGGGGCAAAAAGGGAATGTAAAAGTATAGTGGTACCAACCTTTTTATAGGGGTGTGAAGGGGTTGCAAATGCTGAAAAGGGGAGGGGTTGGAGGCAGTGGAGATGCCCTGTCTAAGGGAAAGTTTTAAATATTATGCAAAAAATTCAAAATGTGGAATTGGGAGAAGGGGTGGAGTTACAAAAAGTATTTGTCGGGAGGGCTAAAGGGGGGGGGGGTTTTTGGTAAAGAAGAATGGATAAAAAGTAGAATGATTTGGAGAGCGTATAAATCTGTGGGGAAGGAAGGCGGGGTAGGGTCGTCCTAGAAAAGGTTGGGGGGAAGGGGGTAAAGGGGGTTTTTTGGGGCGGGGGGTTTGGGATTTCCCAGCAAGCATGGGGAGCTTTGATGGGAGTGAATGGAAGAAGGGTTTTTTGGGACATGACGATCGGGTTGGATGTGAGCAGGGTAACATTTTGTAAAGGGGATTCGGGAAAACCCAGTTAATTGATTTAATTGGACTTAAACCAAAATGGGAAATTACAATGCCTGCATTTTAAAAGGGGGGGGTCTGAGATAGTGACAGCGGGGAGGGATTTTTCTCAGCTGTCGTATAAAAACCCCTTGCAAAGACAGTGTTTTGTATGAGTGGGTGAAAGTGTTGAATGATGAAAAGTTTTTTTTTGGGGATTTTCTTTTTTTTGGGTCACCCTGCCTGGGTTGGGGGGACGGCCGACTTGTTGAAAAAAGTATATATATATATATATATATATATATATATATATATATATATATAAAAAAAAAAAGTATAGTTTCAGCACGGTGCCCAAGAGGCCCCCCAAACTCAATCGGTGAAGCCAATGAAACAAATTTTATGGGTGAACTTTTGGTTCATTTTATGGATTTTTTTAACCAATTTTGGGCCCCGGAGCCTTCCTTCAGTAATTTGGCCAGTGTTATCTAAATGGACATCCACCCGCCAGCCTGTGGTAGGGGGCCTAACATTCTGTTTGGGTAACCTCAGGAACTCACCTGACAGGGCCAAAATTTATGGTTTTACCCGCTCACTTTGATCAAAACCCTCATCAGAAACGAAGCCAACGGTGACTTTGATCATGGTAACACTCAGATGACTGAGACTGTCAAGGTCAAGCAGCGGTGACTATTGATCATGGTGATAATTTAAAGGCCCACTAAGACGGCCTGTCAAGGGTCAAGCGGGGTGACTTTGATCAGGGTTTGATACTCCGGGAATTACTTTAATTAAAACCTGTCAAGGTCAAGCTAGCGGTGACTATTGATCATGGTGATCCCTAAAAGATTCACCTATGACTGTCAAAAGATCAAGCTAAGCGGGTGACAAATGCCCCCTCACCCTTTTCAAGAACATTTGGTTTTGCCTCCCGCACCAGAGTCCTGGCATCACTGGCTGTTCATCTTCAACAACACAAGTGTCAGTTTTTTTTTCCCCCTGACCAATACCAAGTGGAAATACCCTTGGACGGGGTGGAGCAGTTTTGATGCGTGCGTGGTTCATGGCGTCACTAACGTAAATTTTAATAACGAAAAATGACGTCAGTCTTGTTTGGGGAATGATTTAATCTTGATGGCGAAATGTGGCACTTGTTTGCCTTGAACTTGCAAAGTTCAAGGGTGTTTTTTAAAACCCTTGTCTGGGGTTGTTGGGGGCGGGGAAAATAGGGGCGGGGCTGGAACTGGGGGGGTTGTGGATGTATGGGGCGGGTTTGGCATGGGCATTTTCCCATGAATTTCTCTGCTTGCCTGAGAACAAGCCATGCCTTCTCAAGTTCCAAAAATACAACGACTTTCATATATCGCACTGAGTCCCGAAACAAAAGCACACCGGAAGCGCATCCCCAGCTCAGGCAGTGGTGATTTAGGCAAATTTGCATAATTGATCAAATCGTTCTTATCAAAAACCAAAGGGTGAGTAACGATGCGATGGGGATCTCGGCACAATTTTTCCCTCATATATAAGCACAGCGGAAAATGGTTTTCCCTCTAGCCATTCCCAAGTCTTTCCTTTGTTTTCCTTCCTCCTGTCCTGAAACTGCAGCATCTAATATTCCCCCTCGGAGGAAAACGATAGAAACCACCCCGTTCCCCTGAGCAGTGGGGGCACCCTGGAATATGAAATGTTCTTTTTCGAGGTGGGCATGTCCCGGGAAATTTCACGCCTGTATTGTTTCGTCCAATGCACAGAAACTTTGCGTCAAGATGTTGTTCTTGTTGCACGATGGTTGTTTTTTTGTCCGACACTCAGCCAGTGTCATGCAAGCTTCTGACAACACCAGCCATCATCAAACCCTGACAAACCCCGCCAGTATCTGAACTTCATGAAAAACCAGTATCATGCAAGCTTCTGACAACACTCAGCCAGTATCATCAAGCTCAGCCCCAAAGTATCATCGCTTCATGACAACCTCCCCAGTATCAGCAACTTATGAAAACTCAGCCAGTATCATGAAAACTTCATGACACACTAGCCAGTATAAAAGGCTTCATGAAAACCCTCAGCCGATCATCCCCAAGTTCATGAACCAACACTCAGCCAGTATCATGCAAGCTTCTGACCTGGTATCATGCAAGCTTCATGAAAACTCACCATATCATGCAAGCTTCATGACACCTCAGCCGTATCAGCAACCCATGAAACCTCACCTATCGGCTTCATGAAACACTCAGCCAACATGCAAGCTTCATGACAACCTAAACCAGTATCATGCAAGTTTCGACAACACTCAGCCAGTATCATGCAAGCTTAAAAACCCTACCGTATCATGCAATTCATGACAACACTCAGCCAGTATCATGCAAGCTTCATGACAACACTCAGCCAGTATCATGCAAGCTTCATGACAACACTCAGCCAGTATCATGCAAGCTTCATGACAACACTCAGCCAGTATCATGCAAGCTTCATGATAACACTCAGCCAGTATCATGCAAGCTTCATGACAACACTCAGCCAGTATCATGCAAGCTTCATGACAACACTCAGCCAGTATCATGCAAGCTTCATGACAACACTCAGCCAGTATCATGCAAGCTTCATGAAACACTCAGCCAGTATCATGCAAGCTTCATGACAACACTCAGCCAGTATCATGCAAGCTTCATGACAACACTCAGCCAGTATCATGCAAGCTTCATGACAACACTCAGCCAGTATCATGCAAGCTTCATGACAACACTCAGCCAGTATCATGCAAGCTTCATGAAACACTCAGCCAGTATCATGCAAGCTTCATGATAACACTCAGCCAGTATCATGCAAGCTTCATGACAACACTCAGCCAGTATCATGCAAGCTTCATGACAACACTCAGCAAGTATCATGCAAGCTTCATGACAACACTCAGCCAGTATCATGCAAGCTTCATGATAACACTCAGCCAGTATCATGCAAGCTTCATGACAACACTCAGCCAGTATCATGCAAGCTTCATGACAACACTCAGCCAGTATCATGCAAGCTTCATGAAACACTCAGCCAGTATCATGCAAGCTTCATGATAACACTCAGCCAGTATCATGCAAGCTTCATGACAACACTCAGCCAGTATCATGCAAGCTTCATGACAACACTCAGCCAGTATCATGCAAGCTCATGACAACACTCAGCCAGTATCATGCAAGCTTCATGATAACACTCAGCCAGTATCATGCAAGCTTCATGACAACACTCAGCCAGTATCATGCAAGCTTCATGACAACACTCAGCCAGTATCATGCAAGCTTCATGAAACACTCAGCCAGTATCATGCAAGCTTCAAAATCAGATATACGAACCTCAGCCAGTATCATGCAAGCTTCATGACAACACTCAGCCAGTATCATGCAAGCTTCATGATAACACTCAGCCAGTATCATGCAAGCTTCATGACAACACTCAGCCAGTATCATGCAAGCTTCATGACAACACTCAGCCAGTATCATGCAAGCTTCATGACAACACTCAGCCAGTATCATGCAAGCTTCATGACAACACTCAGCCAGTATCATGCAAGCTTCATGACAACACTCAGCCAGTATCATGCAAGCTTCATGAAACACTCAGCCAGTATCATGCAAGCTTCATGACAACACTCAGCCAGTATCATGCAAGCTTCATGACAACACTCAGCCAGTATCATGCAAGCTTCATGACAACACTCAGCCAGTATCATGCAAGCTTCATGACAACACTCAGCCAGTATCATGCAAGCTTCATGACAACACTCAGCCAGTATCATGCAAGCTTCATGACAACACTCAGCCAGTATCATGCAAGCTTCATGACAACACTCAGCCAGTATCATGCAAGCTTCATGACAACACTCAGCCAGTATCATGCAAGCTTCATGATAACACTCAGCCAGTATCATGCAAGCTTCATGACAACACTCAGCCAGTATCATGCAAGCTTCATGATAACACTCAGCCAGTATCATGCAAGCTTCATGACAACACTCAGCCAGTATCATGCAAGCTTCATGACAACACTCAGCCAGTATCATGCAAGCTTCATGACAACACTCAGCCAGTATCATGCAAGCTTCATGACAACACTCAGCCAGTATCATGCAAGCTTCATGATAACATTCAACGTCATATCTATCCATTATTAACTACAACTTTAAGAGCTTTATAATGTGTCAGTAGTGTGAAGGAGTGCTACAGCTCACAGACACAAGCACAGGAGTGGGTACAGCTCTCAGACACAAGCACGGGGAGTGGTACAGCTCTCAGACACAAGCACAGGGAGTGGGTACAGCTCTCAGACACAAGCACAGGGAGTGGGTACAGCTCTCAGACACAAGCACAGGGAGTGGGTACAGCTCTCAGACACAAGCACAGGGAGTGGGTACAGCTCTCAGACACAAGCACAGGGAGTGGGTACAGCTCTCAGACACAAGCACAGGGAGTGGGTACAGCTCTCAGACACAAGCACAGGGAGTGGGTACAGCTCTCAGACACAAGCACAGGAGTGGGTGCAGCTACAGGAAAAGACACACTGGGAAAAAAGATAATGGTGTTAAAGCTCAGAGGAAAGTGTACAACTCGACAAAACTAATGAATTGTTTAATTGCAGACTGAAAGTTACATATGCAAACTCTAGGGAGGTGCAGAGTGACTGTTACTGAGGTGCAGAGTGACTGTTACTGAGGTGCAGAGAGTGACTGTTACTGAGGTGCAGAGTGACTGTTACTGAGGTGCAGAGTGACTGTTACTGAGGTGCAGAGTGACTGTTACTGAGGTGCAGAGTGACTGTTACTGAGGTGCAGAGTGACTGTTACTGAGGTGCAGAGTGACTGTTACTGAGGTGCAGAGTGACTGTTACTGAGGTGCAGAGTGACTGTTACTGAGGTGCAGAGTGACTGTTACTGAGGTGCAGAGTGACTGTTACTGAGGTGCAGAGTGACTGTTACTGAGGTGCAGAGTGACTGTTACCTTCAAGAACTGAGGTGTAGTGACTGTTACCTTTAAGAACTAAGGTGCAGTGACTGTTACCTTTAAGAACTGAGGTGCAGAGTGACTGTTACCTTTAAGAACTGAGGTGCAGAGTGACTGTTACCTTTAAGAACTGAGGTGTAGTAACTGTTACCTTTAAGAACTGAGGTGCAGAGTGACTGTTACCTTTAAGAACTGAGGTGCAGAGTGACTGTTACCTTTAAGAACTGAGATGCAAAGTTCTTAATGTATACTAAAGCTGCTCCTGGCTAAACGTCTTACAAGAGAGGCCAGAAGCAAAGATGATTCACAGAGCTCCACCCTGGCTGATTATATTCATGGAGAGACACTCATTCTCTCCCACAGCTGTAGGCAAAGGGAAGGTTTACAGGTTTCATCTGAGGAAAGTTGGAGTAGCTCCAGTTCTTTGGATCAAGAGAGCGTTAGGGGCATGAAGGCAATCCTTTTCCCTGGCAGGGACACCCTGGATGATAATGATCGTTAACACAAACGAAGATTAATTACTTTGCTAGACGCTGTCACTCTGAAAACTCCAAATCCCTTCTGAAGCTGAAAAATATATGTATAACGTAAAGGGTTTCCTAAGACCGGCCCTGATAAGACCGACCCTGATAAGACCGGCCCTAATAAGACCGGCCCTAATAGGACCGGCCCTAATAAGAACCTATAAGACGCCTAAGCTAAAGACCGGCCTAATAAGACCGACCCTGATAAGACCGACCCTGATAAGACCGGCCCTGATAAGACCGGCCCTGATAAGACCGACCCTGATAAGACCGGCCCTAATAAGACCGGCCCTAATAAGACCGGCCCTAATAAGACCGACCCTGATAAGACCGACCCTGATAAGACCGGCCCTGATAAGACCGGCCCTGATAAGACCGGCCCTAATAAGACCGGCCTTAATAAGACCGGCCCTGATAAGACCGGCCCTGATAAGACCGGCACTGATAAGACCGACCCTGATAAAACCGACCCTTATAAGACCGGCCCTGATAAGACCGGCCCTAATAAGACCGGCCCTAATAAGACCGGCCTTGATAAGACCGGCCCTGATAAGACCGGCCCTGATAAGACCGGCACTGATAAGACCGGCCTAATAAGACCGGCCCTGATAAGACCGGCCCTGATAAGACCGACCCTGATAAGAAGAGTTTTGCGAGGAGCGGGTCTGCCGCGTTGGAGACCTCGCATGTAAACTAATTATCTTTGGCGTGCCACACTCAGAGTGCTCCCTGAGGACTGGGGGTGCAAGAGACTAGGGCCATTATTAAATTTTCACAGAAGACGCTCGTTGTTGAAATGCAATTAGCAGAGGCCGTGTATACAGCCAGATCTAATTATAAGGAGAATATCCCCGTGGTAAAGTTTTGCGACTGATGCCCTTGTAGAAACCCTCAAGGCAGGTTTCTTGGTGCCTTCCATTTCCTAGACGCTTGTTGATGCGCATCCATGGGTCAAACAATGCCTAGATAATAGTATGTAATCAGATTTGATCCAGTGAAGGGGAGGGCAGCTCCAAGTCCTTACTTCAGAAGTTTCGAAAGCAAATAAAAAAAAAACGCTATCTAAAACATGTAAAAGAGCTTTTTAATTTTTCGATGGTTATTTTTTTTACTTTAACTCTTCGTTTATTATTTATTCGTTTCACGTCTTTTTAATGTTCTTTTCGTGTGAGTTCTTGGAGTGTAGGAGAAAAGTCAATTTTATTTGTAGTAATGAATTATGGTGATATTCTCAACCCGTAAAATAATAATAATAACAATAATTATTATTATTATTATTATTATTAATAGTAATAGTAGTATTTATTTAATTTTGCTACTAGTCATTGCATCAGACGCCAGTTACACCATGCTGTCTCTCTCCCTTCCCTCCATCATTTCTGTCCTCCCCTTCCCCATCCTCTCATCTTATCTTCTCTCCTCCTCCTCCTCTTCCATACTACCTCCAGCCCCTCCTCCTCTCCCCCAGTTCACTCAACTTTCACCTCAGATCGCTTTCTGATCCCGTTGTGTCTCTTTGTATTAGAGTCAAGTGGAGCGAGGCACCCCAAGATTTTCTCCATTGATCTGCACCGGCAATTTCCCTTTCAAAAAGACGAATATATCTGACTTTCTATTTCAATTTTGCTCCTCGCTTCTCGACGTTGGGGAAGTTTTCATTCCAGACAAGAGCCGTTTCATCTGGGCCCGGAGAATGTCTTGGAGGAGTTTGAAAATTGAACTACCACCGCCTGAGATGGATAGCTTGAGGCATCAAGTCATCCCCTGTCACTCGTCAACTATCACTCACCTATAACTCATTCATTTTTGTCAACTACTGTGTATACAGTGTGTAACATCTCGTACACTGTACTGGTCCTGGATAAATTAAAATAATTAGGGTACAGTTTCCACCTCTGAGAGGAGTATATTATTGTAAATAAGGTTGAAGTCAACGAGTGTAGTCTGTGTTAGGAAGCCAAAGTATCATTCTACTGGGTGAACGTATACTTACCCTTCCGTCAAGATACTGAATGTTCCCTTCCCTTAAGGGAAAATAAACACGACTTTCTTTCAAGATAAACGCATCCTTCCTTGAAGAACGTAAACGTGTTTTCCTAGCAGAAGGTAAACACGCCTTTCCTTCAAGAAGACAAGTGTGTTCTTTCTACCTTCAAAAGGTAAATGAGTCCTAGCTTCAAGAAAGTAAATTTGTCCTACCTTCAAGTAGGCAAGGATAACGTACCTTCAAGAGGACAGGCATACCCTACCTTTAAGAATGCAAGCATGCCCTACCTTCAAGAGGACAAATATGCCTTACCCTCAAGAGGACAAACATACACTACCTTCAAGAATGCTAGCATGCCCTACCTGTGCAACATTACGCCACTCATTCCCAAGAAAAAACTGCACGTGAGCATTGCACGTAATACATAAATCTTACTAATAGATGCTAGGAAATTCTCCTTAATGTCTCGAGGAAACAAGCGACTAGCATAACTTCTTCCCTCATGTTTACGAGGGAACTTGGTCCTCCTCGACGGGATTTATGAATGAAGCAACATAAAGTGCTTTGAGGGATCTGAGCGCCTCGGCCAGTGTGTAGTATAGTGTGCTTGTTTCCAACTGTGGGAGCTAGTCAGCTAGTAGTAATAGTAGTAGTGGTAGTAGTTGCTTTGTGTTGATTCTGTTTGCTGCTCCTGTTAAGAAGACAATAAATAATAATATCACTATTATTATTATTATTCTTTTAGTTATATTATTACTATGGGAAGCGCTTTATCCGTATGAGTCCAACAGTTCTTGAGGAATGGGAGGCAATCATATTTGATCCAAGGAAAAAGAAGGTTCTAATTCCCTGGATCAAGAGCCAATTACCTGAATTAATGCACTTCTCTAGAAAGGAGGCATTTTCTAGTAAACGAAGAAAAGTCTTTGAAGTCTTGAAGACGAGTACATGATGGTATACAACGTTTCGCCCACACAGTGGGCTTTCTCAACTGACAAACTGATTGATTTGGTATGGGAGAAAGATCTTACGAAGTAGTGAGTGGTGGTAAGGTGGAGAACGAGTGAGGTGCGCGCCAGGCCTCACTGATTCCCAATCTTCCTAAAAGTTATCTAGCAAGAGGTTAAGATAACGTGTAGGAACCTTTGTTGCAGCTGAAGTTGCTGGAGAGCACTGGTAAGTGCACTGGTTAGTGCACCTCAAGGTGATGTGATGTTGGTAATGTTACATGGGATGGTGTACACTCCTGTAGAAGTGATGTTGGTAATGCTTGTTTCATGATGACTTTGATGGTAGTAGAGGCAGTGGTGGCTATGTTGAGGTCGTTGTTGCAGCATATGCTGGAGATGTGTTTGGCAATAGAGTTGTGGGGAATAATACATATCTTATTTCCGGTGATGTGGGCTGGGCAAACTAATTATTTGAACGAGTCATCCCCCGGCCTTGATGAAAAAGTCGGGGAGGTTGGGAGAGGCAAGTAATGTTCTTTGGAAAGATTTTTCGGGGGGGAAAAACTCTTCAAAAATTCAGTATAGCAGTGCAGACAACTCCTGAAACAAAACCTGTAAAACACCACGTTCAAAGATAACCTATAAAAAACAATACTTGAAAGATAACCTGCAAGAAACAATCTTGAAAGATAACCTATAAGAAACAATACGTTAAAAGATAACCTATGAAACACTACGTTGAAAGAAAACCCTTTGAAAACCCCGTTGAAAGATAACCTATAAAAAAAAATACGTTGAAAAATAACCTTAAAACACTACGTTGAAAGAAAACCATAAGAAAAACTAGGGAAAAGATAACCTATGAGAACACCACGGTGTCTCCTGGTCGTGGTGTGTGTGGAAGGGAGATCGTGTTGCTTAGTAAGGCCCTGAAAAACCCTTGGAAAAAAGGTCGTTGCCAGATTTGCAGGTAAAACATCTGGAAAAAGAATGTGTTCTTGGTTGGATAGACTGTTTGGAGGCTGATACATCATATCTTCTAGGTATAATGATATCTTGTCTCCATAGTAAAATCAATTGAGGGAAAGAAGGGATGATGTTAGGGACCCCTATCTTCAGACTGCACTTCAGGAAACCCATGGTAAGCCGAAGCTCTGTAGGTAAAGGACAAGGAACTAATATGACATTTTTTGTGGCAACGTTTCGATCCCCAGGAGCTTTTAATTGACAATAAAGGTTGCTTAGTTGCACTTTGTTTTTTTTGTCAACATATTGTCGGTAAGTCTACCAACATTTTCAAGCCGAAGGTCTGTTGCAAATATAGGATGTCAACAAAGGGAAAAGCAACTGAAAAAATTTTAAACCCAGTCTCTAGCCCAATAACATTCGGGAAATTTGAAAATCGTTGTGATCCGACGCACACCTCAGTCGTTCTTCACCCACCTTTTTACCTACCCCTCTCACCCAGGTTTCTTTGTGACTTGAAAATTTCCCGCTGGTGGACGGAAGACGTCGATAAATTTTGCGTATCGTATCGGTATCAATCCTTACCTCCCCATGGTATATTATATTTTCTCTGTGGCCTTGGGGAAAAATGGCACCAGGGGCCCAAACCTAGGGCCTCTTGCCATGCTGGCCCTGAATATCACACCCCAAAGAAGGACCATAGTAAGACCCATCCACAGCTCATATGAGCTATCGTAGCCCAGTGAACCACCACCAATAACAGACCATTCTCACATTGAACACCACTACCTACGCCGGACTATCACTGGTCATGAAACCTTGAAGACCAGTATTCCCGGACCATCATGACCCTGAGAACCCCAGAACCACCACCCACACAAGACCACTGCCAGTGAATATTACAAGGGTTAAAAAACATAAACCCTCTCCGGATACAATCATAAATTACTGCGTCAGTCCTCACTGATAAGGAATAATAAGAAATACAAGTTTTTTCGTCTAAACAATAACTCGACAGTGACCTTGAGGACCATCACTGTCACAGGACCATCATGGTCCCGTGGAACCCCCCGTCACAGGACCATTCTGATCCTGTGGACCATCCTTCACGGACCATTTTTGATCCTGTGGACCATCACTGTCACAGGACCATCCTGATCCTTGGACCATCACTGTCCAAGGGCCATTCTGATCCCGTGGACCATCACTGTCACAGGACCATTCTGATCCTGTGGACCATCACTGTCCGGATCATTCTGATCCTGTGGACCCTCATATCACAGGACCATTCTGATCCTGTGGACCACTGCCCCGGGCCATCATGGCCGGGACCACACCCCACAGAACCGTTTTCCTGGGACCCCCACCTACACTGGGATCATGGTCCTGAGGACCAAAACGTCCACAGAAACCCTCATTGACAGAAAACCACCCCCCCATAGGGCCAGCATGGACCTGAGGACCCAAAGCACACAGGACCATCATAGTCCCGAGGACCACCACCACACAGGGCCATCTGGCTTTGAGAACCATCGAAACACAGGACCATCACCTTCAAAGGGCCTTGGTCCAGAGAAACCCTCACCCACAAGACCCTCATGGTCCCGAAAACCATCACCACAAAGGGGCATCATGGTCCCGAGGACCATCCCCACAGGGGCATCATGGTCCTGAGGACCACCCCCGGACCATCATGGTTTAGGACCCCACGCACACAATGCCTCGGGCCATCTCAGCAAATGTCGTCAGTGCCACAACTCGACTGGGAATCTCACTTTTTGGATTAGATGTGGGTCTCTGGCAGCGATAACTGTGTTCACGACCTTCCTTTATTATCCTCTTGTATCCATATTATTAAGTTTATTGTTGATCTGATTGTATCCCGAATTAAAACCCCAAAGGATCATGCAAACAGGGGCTTTCATATGCCATAAGTAAGGAAGACATATTAATGACAAGATCACATTGATTTGATCAGTATTATCCCTGGATACAATAGAAATACAAATTTTATAAAAACATCAATTAAGTTAGATAAAAAAGTTTTAAATGGGAAAAGCACATGACAACATTAACAAAATACTTTACATACCTAGTAATATTTTTATATATATATATATATATATATATATATATATATATATATATATATATATATATATATATATATATATATAAAAAATAAGAACATAAGAAAGGAGGAACATGATGTTGGCCCCAGGGAGGGCCTTCACAATCCGTCCCCCTAAAAAATTTTTCCAAACCCAATTTTTTGCTCCCCAAAAAAAGCTTTGACAATTCTACCCACCAGGCCCCTTCAAATCCAACCCTCTCCTCATGTTTTTCCAACCCAAATTTGAAACTACCCAAAGGGCCTAGCCAAAACCCCCCTAGGGAGACTGTTCCACTATCAATACCCCCATTTCCCCCAAACTTTTAATCCCTTTTTAAAAACTAAACTTATCTAACTTGAATCCATTTTGGGTTTTTTTGGGGATTCCTCAAGACCTTTTTTATATCCCCTTGTTAATACCCCTTTTCCACTTGTATACCTGATCTGTCTCCCCCCATTTTACGTCTTTCAAGGGAAAGTAAATTTTGGGGTTCAATCTTTCTTCTGGGAAAATTTCAATGCTATGAAATTTAGTCATTCTACGCTGAATGTTTTTTAACAATTTATGTCCATTCTGTAATATGGAGACCAGAACTGAGCTGGTAATCTAGGTGAGGCCTTACTAATATTTTAAAACAATAAACCTCTGCTTTGTTTCAACACTTCTTGATATAAATCCCCGAATCTATTTGCCTTATTACGTAGCTTAGGCATTGCTGTTTGTTTAAGGTTTTACCCCCCCCAAGTCCTTCTGCAATCTGTAGGGTAAGTTCTCGTTATTTAACTTATAATTTGGGTTTGGACACCCCGAGCTTCAGAACCTTGCATTTATCTACATTGAACTGCATCTGCCACTTTTCTGACCACGAATTAAGTTTGTCTAAATCTTCCTGAAGTTCTATGACATCTATGTTTGAATCAATTATCCTACCTATCTTCGTTCGTCGGCGAATTTACTCATATCACTAGTAATTCCCTCATCAAGGTCATTGATATATATTATAAATAACAAGGGGCCTAAGACTGATCCCTGTGGAACACCACTTGTTACAAGTCCCCATTCGATTTAACCCCATTTATGCACTCTCTGCTTCCTATTGGTGACCCATGACTCGATCCATGACAGCACTTTTCCCCAATGCCATGAGCTGCCACTTTCTTTATTAGTCTCTGGTGCGGTACTCTATAAAAAGCCTTACTAAAGTCTAAATAAACAATATCGAATTTTTTATCGTGATCAACAGCCTCAAAAGCTTTACTGAAGAAGGTTAATAAATTAGATAGGCAGGAACGGCCCCTCGTGAATCCATGCTGGGTATCATTAATCAAATTATGGTTATCTAGATGGCTTCTAATAATATCAGCTAAAATTGACTCTAGTAATTTGCCTACAATTGAGGTCAGGTTATTGGGCTAGTTTGACGGTGAACAATACATTGGGACATTATACAATTGCATACAATTAGGTGTAAAAATCAACACAAGAATTACTAAACAGACACCTGTCCTCTCACCACATAATTTACAAAGTTTGTACACACTGCAAAAATGTACACAAGTACACTACAGTCTGATTCACAAATAACTATCATAACAGACTATAAAAAATAATGCAGTATTTTCCATAACCCACCACCATGGGTGTGTAAAACCAACCCTATCCCCATAGGCAAACACAATTATAGGTTTTAAAAAGAAACTGAACAACACATTCTTAATCTTACTTATAAAATCATACATACCCTTGAATTTAATAATACATTTCATCATACGGGGAAAACCATATAAAGTCCAAGACCCAGACATAAAAAAAAAATGTAAACATGCCCACCCTTTAAAAGGGGAAATCCAAACCCCTTCCTTTCTTCCACCCCAACCATACTATGGCAGGTTGAAACAAACCCAAAAAGAAAAGGTCCCTAAGACATTTCCCCTACCATACACATATGAAAAAAAAATTTAAAAAACGTTTTTCAAAACCCCCCAAAAAGCGTGCTAATAAGACAAAAAAATTTTTCACAACATGTCGCTTAGCCACAAAGGCTAACATAAGTTGATACAAAACCCGACAAAAAAGACCAAAACCCTAAACACACATTACATCAAAAGGATGCATAGTCCACATATTTGCCAACGAGACAGACGAACACCCCCCAGGTCCGGACCCCTCCATCTTATAAAAAAAAAGAAACCCCACTAAAAGGGTCCCCTCCAATTAAACCTTACACCCCCCCCACCTCCACTACCCTCTACGAAACCCCCAATTCTGCTATGTCCTGCAATCATACTTCGCCCCCGGTATCCCACATTGCCCCCAAGGACCCTCCAGCACCTCTTAATTCTATTTCCCAACAATTTAGAAAAAATTTTATAATCGGCACACATCTGAGATATTTGCCCTATAATCTCTATTGTCCTTCCCTCCTTCCCCTTTTTTCACAAAAACCACCACCCCAGTTTTGATTTCCCCCCATAAACCCCCCCATTCTTAAACAATTAAACAACCTCACCAAACAATTTTTTCAATACCTCCCAATTTAAAATTTAAAAAATCATTAGGTATACTATCCAACCCAGGATTTTTCCCCCCTTATTTTAAATCCCACCACACTTCACCCTCATCCTCACTAATCTCGCCCCCCATACTATCCCACTTCTCCCATCCTAAGACACTCCTAATACCTTCACCTATTTTTTTCCCTTTTCCCCTCCCCCCACTCCCCCTTTTTTCATATACCCCCCAAACCCCGATCCACGAAATTTGCTCATCCCCTCTGTCGTCCCCAAAAATTCCCCCACCCATCCCCTCCCAAAGCCTCACACACCTCCAAACTCATCACAGTCGTAAAATCTGCCTCTTCCAAAATTGCATCAACACACAGGCCGACGGTTGGTCACCCCACAGCACCCTCCTCAAGACCCCGGGGGCCACTCTAACAGCATAAAACCCTTTTCATTCTGAAAACGCCCCCATTTCCCCCCCGAAAACCCCCATAAAAAATCACTTAACTGGCCCTCCAAATACATCTGCCCCCAAAACCCCACACTTTTTTCTTTACCCCTGCATTTATAAAATTCCATATTTTTGGTTTTTTACAAGACCCCCCCCTATCATCAATAAGGCTGCCACCACCCGCAAAACACCCCCTCCTGCCCCCCACCCCCTGCAGAAAACGCACATTAATCTTACAGTAGTTATCATACCTCCTAACCATTCCCTCCCAACCCACATCCCCCAAAAAAACAATATGATCAAAAAACCCCCCCTCGATTACCACCACTTTGTCCACCATCTCTTCCCGTGTCACATATATGGGGCCAATCTCGGGGCATACCCTCTCCTCAAAACATGTGATCCACACGCCAACCATCTACCCTCACAACATCTACCACCCCCGCATCTCCAAAAACATTTTCAGAACCCTGAGGGCACCCTGCCCCCTTGGTTCAACATCCTTATTCCGGGAAACACACAGTTCCAGTCCCTCCCAAAAACGTAAACCCTAGGCAATCCCCCAGATGATACATTAACACATTCCCCACAAAGCCCCCTTTAAACGCCATTATTCTCCACCGCATATAAATTCCTAATGAAACATTTTCCGCACCTCTCCCCACAAATCCACCCCCCCCCACCCCCCCCCTCTCCTCCCAACCCTTAAATTAAAAGGGCTTCCCTTTCAACACCAAAGGAACCCTCCCTTGAATTTCCCCCAAAATCCCAGCAAAACCCTGAACCTCAAAGTCAAGTCTTTCCATACCTATAATTATGCCCTGCATAAAACCCTACATCCACGTTCAAAGATCTCAGTGTCACCTGCACCCTCCATCTTTTTTTCCTCTGCCTTGGGGGCCATTTACATTGGGTAGGGCTCCTAAAATTACATAGGGGGGTTTCCCTTAAATCTCTGGGGGACCCTGCATTGCAACCAGCCTTCTCCCTTTCACCTTTTTCCTTTGTCCCCCCCCGCCCCCCCCTTTCCCCCCGCCGGGCCCCATCTTCTTACAGGCCCTCTGCGCGGGGAAGCACATCATCATCTGATGCAACCCTCTGACCCTTTTTGACAATCCTCCCCCCTTCCCATGTCCACCGAATCATCCCCATGGACAACTGCCCCACTTCCCTTCCCCCTTTTAAAAAATTTTCCCCCCTTTTTCAGCCCCTCATCTCCCTAGGGCCACCGACCCCCCCCGGCCCCGTCCCACCGGGCCCCCCTGGGGGGTTTTTCCCCCGAAGTATCAAGCAACTTCCCTAATACATCCTGGGAGGGGGCTCAGACAAATCCGCCTGCAGATCCCCCAGCCCACAGATGCTAAGAACCACTATCCTTCGAAATCACCCCGGGACCTCAGGCAAAAACCCCTTGCTTTTTCCCCCACCATCCATTATATCATTCCATCTCCCGCTCCACTCCCACAGGCCCCGAATCCAATCCAGCATCCCGCACAGTGTTTTTCCCTGCGCCCCGCCAGTCGATGCCCCTCCCTTTCTGCATCCAGCGGGCCCTATGCCCCTCGCCCAAAACCCAAAACGTCCTCCCTCTGGCACGCATAAGTGACATAAAACCCGCGTTACTACATACGATGGAATAGGTTAGCGCAACGTCCTTTTAGGGGATAGAAACCCCCCGGCAACCCCTTTATAAATACTTTCAGTCCTCCAAACCCACTGCCATCGTGTGCACCACTCCATAGTGCTGGAAGGTTTCCCCTTTATGTCGACGCGTCGCCCCAAAGGGACATTACGGATCCTAACCAGGGATAATATTTGGAAACATCCTTTTAAGGATAACCCAAAACCCATCCTGGTACTTGTCGACCATCCTTCCATAAGCCCCAACAGAAGAAACTTGAAAAAACCCTTGTGCCCATTAATTAAGGGAATACCATGCAGCCCCTCATTGCAATGCTATACATGTCTCACAAGATGGGAGGCAATACTACTTTAGCATTCTCAGGATAAAAGCTCCATGCACTTCAACACACACCGTGTTGACCCTCCACCGGCTACTAGATGCCATGTTGTAGAAAATCAGCACCCTTGCCCAATCGCCACCAGGTGTCAGGAACGAACCCAACCACTCGGCACGAGAACCAAGAAGCGAAAACAAGCATACTAAAGTGATATTAAGTAAATGTGTATGGTTAAAGTGAAGACCAACAACACAGCACATGCGTGTCACGCTGAATGACAATACTGCCAGTGGAGGCTGTTAAAATATATATATATGCAAAGCTTGAAATTTTTTGCTTAAGTGGCAACGCTCTTCTTGCCTAATAAGTCAAGAAAAAATTTGTGTATGCAATAATTTCACAAAAGCATTTGAACCCAATAAAAAAAAAATATATTTCATTGTGTTTGTTTATTATTAAATTATTGTAAACTTATCTAAAATATATTTATTTGGGATTTGGCTAAATTTTAATTGCGTTTGTTATAATAAGTTAGGTAAGTTTTCAAAGGGTCTTTTAGTACAAAATTATTATTTTTTAAATTAATATAAATGAAAAATCTATCTTTTAATGTATTGGAGAAAATTTTAGAAAGGACTTAATTTTAAATGAGTTCTTGCTAACTGACCAGTTTTACGTATTCGGCGAGACATGTATATATTATTGTTTTTTTTTTTATTATTAACACATAGGCCGTTTCCACCAACGCAGGGTGGCCTGACAAAGAAAAACTTTCATCATCATTCACTCCATTACTGTCATGCCAGAGGCGTGCTTACACTACAGTTATAAAACTGCAACTTTAAACCCTCCTTCAGAGTGCAGACACTGTACTTCCCATCTCCAAAACTCAAGTCCGGCCTCCCGGGTTTTCCCCTGAAACCCTTCATAAATGTTACCTTGCCTACACTCCAACAGCACGTCAAGTCCTAAAACTATTTGTCTCCATTCGCTACTATCTAACACGCTCACGCACGCTTGCTGAAAGTCCAACCCCCTCGCACACAAAACCTCCTTTACCCTCCCTCCAACCTTTTCTAGGCCGACCCATACCCCACCTTCCTCCAATACAGATTTATACACTCCGAATTCATTCTATTTGTTCCATCCTTTTATATATCCAAACCATCTAAACAACCCTCCTCACCCCTCGGGATAATATTTTTGGTAATCCCACACCTTCTCCTAATCTTCAAACTACGGATTCTCTGCATATATTCACACCACACATTGCCATCAGACATGACAACTCCACTGCCTCCAGCCTTCTCCTTGTTGCAACATTCACAATCCATGTCTCACACCCATAAAGGGTTTGGTTAATTATATCTCATACATTCCCCCCTTTGTTTCCCAGGGGAAAAATTCCCTCTTTCTCCAAAAGCCTTTTTCAGTGCCCCACTCCCCCTTTTCCCTCTTAAATTCTATGATTCCCCTTCTTCCTTCATAGACCCATCTGCTGACAATTCCACCCCCAAATATCTGAACACATTCACCCCCTTTCCATACTCCCTCCCTCCAATCTGAAACCCAAATTTTTCTTATTTTTTTTTTTTTATCCTCACCCCTTACTTTTTTCCCTTATTTCCCTTTAATTTCCTTCTTTCATTCCCTACCCAAAATCGTCCACCAACCTCTGCAACTTCTCTTCAGAATCTCCCAAAACACAGTGCCCTAGGAAAGAGCAACTGTGAAAACTTTTAAATTTGTGTTAGATTCTTTCATTTCCCCACCCTTGCCAACCCCGAGCCCCCTCCATAAATATAATTTAACAACCCCGGTTGGGCATCACACATCCCCCTTTTAAAGGGCCCACTTTACTGGGAAATAATTTTTCCCCCTTTTACATGGGCTTAAACCTAAACCTTTTACTATTCCCCTAAAAAATTTTAGCTTTCAAAAAACCTACCTCGCCAAAATTGCCCTTCCCCCCATCCACCCTTTCATAAGTTTTTTTCCCAAAAAATAAATGCCACAAATTCAATCCAATGCTCCCATTATCTTTTACACCTGGCACCCCAAACGTCCTACCACCCCCTCTCTAAACGCTTTTCCTTTTTTTGGAATTTGGGTCCCCTACCACGAATACTCCCCCCACTTTGCTAAAAATTTCCCCTACACCCGCTTAACATCCCCCAAAAATCTCTCTCTCTCTC
>WNWK01036389.1:0-19193 GCA_009830355.1 Cherax destructor | reverse complement strand
AGTTAGCACCTTAATTATTATAATAAATTAATATAAGAACTGTGGCAGTTAGATTTTTAAAAAATAAAAACTAGAGAATATAATATAAACAATGAGGGTTAACACTTTAGGGAATATAATAGTAAACAAAGAGTAAAACACTTTAGCAACAAAATTAGCACCTTAATTATGAGAGTTAACACTTTAGGGAATATAATAGTAAATAAAAAGTAAAACACTTTAGCACCAGAATTAGCACCTTAATTATTTTTTAAAGCTTCAAGTAAAGGAATTATTGGATGAAAGGCAGTACTAGGTATTGATTTGCTGGGAACTATTTCAAGAGAATATATAAATGGGGATTAAATTAAATGGACAGATAGTAAAATGATATAAAATTAACTTAGAAGCAAGATTTGATTTATATTATAAAGTTTAAGCAAGTAATAGCACTAAAAGTAAAGTACATAGTGTATGAGGTAGTTGGTACTAGCTAGTATAGTTAGTACAAAAATTTCACAAAGTAGTAGTAAGATCACTAATACAGCACACGTATATATGTGTTGAGGACAATAGGCTAATCAGTAATGGTAATGTCAGCTTGTCTAAGGAAGTTGGTGAGATCACGTTCGTTTGATATAGAAAATTGCTGACCTGTTGATCTTTTCGAACTAGTATTTTCCCATCACGAGCGAAGCACTGATGGATTTTGTTCTCCAGTTTAAGTTTTCTCAGCCTAAACAGAAGGTTTTGACGTTTCCTGGTTAGGCACTCGTTGATGTATACTCCACTTTTCATTGTAATTGCTGATTTAATTAGGTCCTTTTTGTATCATATGAGTGAAGTCTGATCATTATACTAGGTTTACCTTGTTTTCCTAGCAATCGTGTTTCCTTGATTTCATTCCTTTGCACATTAACTTGTAGATGGTCTTGTAATATGTTGATGCGTTTCCTTGCACTGGGATTGAGTTATGTCTCTGGGAATGTGGTTGCTGTTTATTATAACTGCATCAGACAAGTTATCTTGTTCGGTTTTTGTCATCTTGAAAATCAAGATATTCATCAAGTCAGTGTGCATGTTGTTATTCCAGTCCTTGATTGCTGCTTCCACCTTCATATTCAGAGTTGTTATTTGATCGGTGTGACTGGTTATAGCTGTTTGCAAAGTATTTTCTGTGTCAGTATTTCCAGATGTGATCTTCTCTTCAAGGTTTTGGATCTTGATCTCGAGGTTAGTTAGCTTGGATTCATATTTACTAGTTTTGCTTTATGCTTTGTTTCAGCTTCAAGGGCAATGATGATTCCCTAATAGTATCAGGGTAGTCATGCCTTGGTGCCCAGGTATGACTACTCCTGTCTATAGGACCCATCATTGCCCTTGGCTAACAAGCATCCAAAACGGTGAATATGAACCTCGAAGCTGGTGGGGTTGGTGGGAGAGTCAGCCATGGTCGGTGGTGTTATTGTCGCCAGGTACTCATTTTACTGATAGGTGAACATACAACCGGTGTAATGAAATACGTCCGATGTTCCCACCCCTTCGCCGGGAATCGAACCCGGACACACTCGCCGTGTGAAGCGAATTATCATACATTGCAGCATATGTGTAAATTACCTACGATAACAAAAAAAAAAGGTCAAAGTGACTTATTTCCATTGGGGTCCTTGTAATAATTTATTATTTAATAATAATAATTATTATTATTATAATCAAAATAATAATAATTGTGAGAAATTACATGTACGAGCTTCACTATTATTGACTGTAACATTCCTTTCACTGACTTTGAACTTGATGCAGCACTAACTAAAGGCAACTCCACGTCACCTGGTGAGGATGGTATTACCTACAATATACTAAGATTGCTTAATGTCGAGTACCAGGCAATCCTTTACTCGAAATTATACAACATGAGCTATGTAACTGGGGAGCTCCTAAATCTTGGACCAACAGCCTCATCATTCCCATTCCTAAGCCCAATCAACAAAATTCATTTGCTTAATATCTCTTACTAGCTGCTTATGTAAAACATTTGAGAGGATGATTCTTAATCGTCTCATGTAGAATCAAACATTTTTTGTCCCCCGGTTGCATGGTTTCATGCATGGAGTGTGCACCAATGCATAGCCACCTTTCTCACTCTGCACACTGACAGCTCATACACTACCTTCCTTGACCTTAAATCTGCTTTTGATGTTGCCAACAGACATGTAATCATTAGTGAACTTGCCAGAATGGATGTTGGAGGATGGCTTCTCCGCTGGATTAAGGCTACCTGTCCAACAGAAAGTCTTCTGTGTTGTTCCAGGGGCATAGAAGTATAACTAAAGACTTTGAATTAGGAACCCCACAGGGAGGTGTGCTCCAGTCCCACTCTATTCAATATTCTAATTAATGCCTTACTTAATGCTATGCTAGCCAGCCCCATCATTATATGATCAGTTTTGCTGATGATATAATGATTCACACCACCGGATTCTCCAACACCCAAAACATCCTTAACCATGTACTAGCCTCGTGTCAAGACCTGGGGTTGATAATCTCTACTGATAAAACAAAGATACTCAATGACGTCCTCCTCGACAGAGAGCTACAGTTCAGATCCAGTTGCATGATGGATCTCTTTTAGAATATGTAAACAGATACAGGTATCTAGGCTTTGAGGTCCCACTACTTGGACCTGTTGTAACGAGACTTTGTCGTCAATACAAAGAAAGGCTGAGAGCACTTAGAGTTGTGGCAGGGTTTCACCCCAGGTATGGTGCTAATGTTAAAATTGTGAAAATGATGTATCTTGCTTATATTAGATCATTAGTTGATTATGCTGCCCACTACTTGCTCTTGTGTCTGACTGGAAGCTTGGAGGGTTGGAAAAACTGCGGACGAAGCAATCATACAGAGTGATGGCTCTCTTAAAGAAATTGGAGCACGCATCAATAACTGGGCCTCTACCTTTCAGACAGAACTGTTTTCCATACTCCTTGCACTCAAATGCGTCCATGTATCTAAGGTTAACTCTCTAATTGTAACTGATTCTCTGTCATCCATAAATGCTCTCAACTCATCAAGTATAACTTGTAGCATGCTCGTGTCAGAAGCCAGACACAGGTATGGTAGGATTCTGGATAGTAGAGTCAGAGTGAACATGCTGTGGATTCCATCTCACATTGGTCTTCAGATGCATGATAGAACTGATAAATTGGCTAAGTTTTATGCTTTCAAAGAGGGGATAGATTACAATCTTGGCTTGTCAGTTAGCAGTTTGAGAACAATAATACGAAAAGAACTTCAACTGAATTTTATTGACTTAAGACTCAGGGAGTTTGATACCAGTCAGTCCATCTATCATCATTCTATCATGCAGGAGGAGCCACATGTCTATGGTGCATCCAACAAAATAAGCAGACTCTTGGATGTCACTACCGTCCGCCTCCTGCTGGGTTACAAGTATCTTTGGCAGGTTAAATCACCATCACCAGATGTAGACCAAACAAGATGTAAACTTTGCCAGTTGGATTATTGTCACACCCTGCGTCATTATGTACTGGAGTGCGATAAAATTAATGAATTCAGAGACTACTCATTCAGAAATGTTCAAGATATGTCAAAGTATTTTATCCACAGTGGTATATTACAGACCATTCTGGAAAAATACCCTGACTTTGCTCCCTGTAAATAAAGCATTGACACGTGTGTGTGTGTGTGTGTGTGTATGTACATGTGTGTATGTGTATGTGTGTATGTATATACATGTATGTGTGTGTGTGTGTATATATATGTATGTGTATATGTATATGTGTGTGTGTGACCCAACAATTAAAATTTGCACCAATAACTCATTACAGTTGTGGCTGGGTGTAGACTAATAGATTGGTCATTGCTTTATAATTTGTTCATGAGTGCAACCATGTACAAACGTAAGTAAATTTACTTACATGATTCATTACCTTGTAACTAGTGAATTAATTACCATTGTACCTTGTTCAGCTATCAAAACTTTGGGGCCCAGTCTCTGGACCCTATATATACCTCTGTAATCTGCAAATACCTTTGTAACTTGTCATGATTGTGACCATCTGAGTTCATTACCTTTGTAACTTGCTCAGCTATCAAACTTTGAGGTCCAGTCCCTGGACCCATTATGTACCTCTGTAATCTTTTGACTACCACCCACAGGATGGGTATGGGGTGCATAATAAAGATATCAAACAACAACATAAACATGGTCCTGATGCTTGTCAACCAGTCGTTCATACACTGTAGTTGAAGATAGCTTCACAAAAACTCTACTCATACCATTAAGAGCAACTCCATACAGATCACCAATGTCCAATTTGTATGTATCTTGCAAAATCATGGGCAAGACCGTAGACAGTCGCTGGCTGCAGGGCTTCCTTCACCAATTCTAAACACACAGTGTTGATGTGTCTCCGACCGGAAGTTGCCATACTGAAGAAAATAAAATTATCACACCTCACCACCAGAAGGCAGAGCACCAGTGACCGCTCAGTATGAGAGCTGGGCATGAAATAATCTCCTAGCATTGCCAAATATCCAAGCTTTCACATTCAGCTACAACTCTACCTCATAGTCTAAATTTTTTTTATATTAACAAATCTTTCTTAATTATTTCATATACTTTATTATATATTTGTAATTTACCACATCATTGCCCTATCTTAATCAATAATACTTTTTAATAATTTGTGGCAAATATTCCATTTTACTTTTTTTAATATCTATTGTATACCATCTTACTATCAAATCACTTACACCCAATTCTTTGCCCTTCTTTTTTTTATTATTATACTTTTATATAAACCTGTATTATACCTTTATATATATTGCAACTATTCCCTAGTGCAATTACAAGTGACAGTCTGGTGCTACTTTATTTTATAATTGTATCTTAGTTAATATCTTGTTTTACTTATTAATTTCATTCTAGCTTAATACATAACCAATACCAAACTCATTGTGCTACCTTATTTTGTAATTTTATCTTAGTTTATATCTAAATTTTTATTTCATTCTAGCTTAATACATAGTCAATACCAATTCCATTATGTTTATTTGTTACTATACTCTATTTGACCAATGTGCATTAGCTATATACTTGTCCAAACATCCCCCTACTACAGATATCAGTACTAGAATTCACCACACTATACATGATATAATAAAATTACTATTTAACCTAAATGATGAATGATCACGTCGACCCTGATCTAAACCTATTTAATCTAACACCCAATCAAAATTTACTGGAAAATAACTGCCTCTACTACACAGCATCACAAGCCCACACTGTCCTAAACACTACTAAAAGTATAACAGTTCTTAACTACAACGTCCGATCCTTAAGCAAATACTATGATGACCTCCTTGCCCTCCTTGATTCCCTAAAACAACCTTCACATGTATTGTTCTTACAGAAACCTGGCTTAAGCAGGATACAATAGATATCTACTCGCTGCCAGGATACACAGCAATACACAACTGCAGACCACATCAAGCGGGGGGAGGTATTGCAATCTATTACTCTAATGAAATATCCTGTTGTGACACCACTTGCTATAGTGATGAATATGAAAAATATATTTTTGCTAATTTTACTGCACAAAACCTTAAGACTCCCATAACAATCGGGGCCATTTACCGGATTCCTCATACAAACATCCCAAATTTTAGTGATCAACTAAAAATGATAATAACAAACAACCAAATGAACAAACACCACCTTATCTTAGCTGGAGACTTCAACATCAACCTTGGTATAAAAACTTGTCTTGGGACTTCCTCCTTGTAAGCTGCACTCTGGGCAAGCACTGTTGACACCGACACTCTGAGACGCTTCTCTCAGACTTACAAGTGGCTATGAGACAAATTTCTAGACGACTGCAGCTACAATAATTCCCCGCCAACATGCACTACTGGAAAAGGGTTTAACTTACTTGATGGAGTAGAAATGTCTCCTAGTCTTCCAATCTCCCTAAGCTATAACCCCCTCCAAACACCATGTGTAGGGAAGGACCTTAATCTGCAAAATTTAAGTGGTATTAGTGTCCTACCTGCACCTCAGAGTTCCCTGGTTTCAAAGGATATCCCTTAAGCCATATATGCAGTAAGTGACACTAGCTTCCTGACTAATACTTAAGGGGGATTGCCCACAATTATTACCTAATAGTGGGCATTCGCCCGCTTATAACCCACAGCTCAAATAACCCCACCTTACTCCGAATATCGCCGGCCAGCTTTACTAAGAGAAATGCAGAGTATATTATCTTACTGTGGGGGCCTGGGCCAGAGACGAATATCCACAGTACATTGGGAAGCCTCTGTGATTCTTGGTTCCCAGGCAAGTATTTTGAAGACACGTGGGGGACAGAGCTCTAGCTCTTAGTACCCTGTTAACACCACGATGTCTAATTCAAGAAGAAGGAACTAGTGCTCTCTCCCGCCTAGATTCAAGTGTGGAGCTGCTAGTTCTCGTTAGCTAACATAATCTAATGTTCCTATTCAGGCCTTAAAACTACCTATATTAAGGTGCTAGAGCTACATTATTAATATCTAAAGTTGCCTCAATAATCCTAATATTAGTTACTAACTGTACAAACTTACCTAGGCCTTCCTAGGAGAATAAATCTATCAAAATGCCCTGCATACTAGGGGCTTTTGGCATGTACACCTCATGTAATCTCAATAACCAAATGTAATTCTTTGTATCATGTCCAAATAAAAATTATTATTATTATTATTATTATTAATTAACGTGTGTAATCTTTCTACCTCCGCCAACTAATGTGTTTGTTTGGTTGGGTGTGTGGGTTCATGAACTCAGAGGACCTATCCGTGGTATGTTTAAGGCTCTAATACGGCTCACTTATCCTGTGGAACTTGAGTGACTCAAAAAGTTTCCACACTTGGCCTACCAGATGACCAGCCAGTAACCAATTTCATCAACAATATGAACAACACACTTCTCATACCAACAATAACTAAACCAACCAGGTTACTGAGACGAGTGCAACCATAATCGACCATATATGGACCAATATCCTAGCCCCCCTTAAATCGGGGATAATAACAGACAGCACTACAGACCATTACCCCACCTTCCTCTTAACAAACATTAATAAACGACCTCTAGAATACACCAAAGTTTCATTTAGACTCCATGACCAGGCATCAATAAATAACTTCACAGCAGAGCTAGAGATGGTTGACTGGACTATAGAATTCTCCAACAACAAAGGTATCGATAATTGGACAGACAATTTTCTTAATAAATTACATAGACTATACAACAAACATTGTCCTATAAAAATGAAACAGATTACGAATAAACGGCTAGGTTGCCCATGGCTAACTAACAGCTTACTAAAATCCATTAACAAGAAACATCAATATGAAAAACAATATAGATGGGGCTTCATACATAAAGTTTATTAAACACTATTCATCAATTCTCACCAAACTAATAAAAAAAGCCAAACAATTGTACTACTCCAGCAGATTCACTGAAACAAGAGGAGATATAAAAAAAAAGACCTGGAAAACACTCTCACAGATTCTGGGCACCCATAAACTTAAAAAACTAGGGATATTGTCCTAACTAAACCAAACGAAACACCACTACAGCCTATTAATACAGTAAACAAGATAAATGACTTCTTCTCAACCATAGGATCAAATCTTGCCAGTAAAATCCCGGATACCAATACCCGAGCAAGTGATTACCTAGATGGGAATTTCCCATCCTCCTTCTATCTTGCACCTACTGAACCCACTGAAGTCACCATGATAATCAAGTCACTTAAAAATAAATCAGGGAATCTGTCTCAAGTCCCACCATTAATATACAAACGAGCCGCTCATGTCCTTTCACATGCTATTTCATTACTTTTTAACAAATCACTAGAAACTAGCACTTTCCGTCACTACTCAAAACAGCTAGGGTTACACCAATACACAAAGGTGGTGACCCCACAGACGTAAACAACTATAGGCTATCCAAAATCTTCGAGAAACTTGTGCACAAGAGATTATACTCATTTATAACTACACAAAGCATACTCAACCCCTGCCAATTTGGCTTCAGGAAAAATAAAAGCACTAACGATGCAATCGTTACTGGAAAATAAGGAATATCCATTAGGACTTTTTATTGACCTAAGGAAAGCTTTCGACACAGTAAACCACGGCATCCTACTCCACAAACTTGACCACTATGGAATAAGAGGTCATGCACTTGCATACTTTAAATCCTACCTCACTAATAGGTATCAGTATGTCACCATTAAAGACACATCCTCCTCGACACGACCACTTGATACCGGAGTACCGCAGGGAAGTGTCCTTGGTCCCCTGCTCTTCCTCTTATACATCAATGATCTTCCCAATGTATCACAACCCCTGAAACCAATACTCTTTGCTGACGACACGACTTATGTCATCTCCCACACAAACCTTGCCACGCTCAACACAATTGTTAATGACGAATTATTAAAAATATCTACATGGATGACAGCCAACAAACTTACACTCAACACTGATAAGACCTTCTATAGTATGTTTGGCAACAGAGCAGGTGATGCACAATTAAACATTAAGATCAACACTACTCCTATTGCTAGACGTAATGAGGGCAAATTCCTAGGCCTTCACCTTGACAGCAACCTGAAATTCAGCACTCATATCCAACACATAACGAAGAAAATGTCCAAAACTGTGGGGATCCTCTCTAAGATACGTTACTATGTACCACAATCAGCCCTACTCACACTATACTATTCACTCATCAATCCCTACCTCACATATTCCATTTGTGCTTGGGGATCAACAGCAATTACCCACCTAAAGCCAATAATAACCCAACAAAAAGCCACAGTAAGAATTATCACACAATCCAACGCTAGGCAGCACACCCCCTTCCCCACTCTTCAAAGACCTAAACTTACTCACTGTTCAGAACATCCATACTTACTACTTTGCAATCTACATTTATAGAACCATCAATTCCAACTTTAACCCCGAGCTAAAACACTTTCTTGACAGTTGTGACAGGACCCATAGACATAATACCAGACACAAACATCTCTTTAACATTCCCCGTGTCCGACTAAATCTATACAAAGATTCAATGTACATAAAATGACCTAAAATCTGGAACTCCCTGCCCAAAAACTCTAGAACTGCAGACACAACCTCCATTTTCAAAAGCACTGTTAAAAAACATCTTATCTCACTTACGCACCCAACCGGTAGCTAACCACATGAAAACTACTTTATCTTGCACATATCCACAGCAAAATACACTTATTGAAATCTGTGATTCCCCTTAATTTGCACATGACTGTAACCAAAATTCTAATACAACTATTGCTTCATAATTCTTAAGCTAGTCATAAGTTTGCCTAACACTCCAATATAGAAACTGTATTATGCCAATTTATCACCTTTACCATTAATATATAAACTAATTATTAAATTCTTAAATGTTTGAACTACAGTACCTCAATTTTTACCTAACCTTAATATCAGTATAATCATTGTGTCACTATTGAGTAAGACCTATCATAAGACTGCCTGAAATGCCTAGGCATACCTAGGCATATTATTGGCCTTCTTGTAATATCAAAATTCATAAAATGTATAAATAACATATGTATACCCCACTTTGTAATATTATCAGAAATAAAGTTGAATTGAATTGAACTGAATGGAATGTAATCTGTGCATGGGGATCAACAACATTAAATCACCTTAGACCACTCATAACCCAGCATAAGGCTGCAGTCAGAATGATAACAAATTCCCACTCTAGACAGCATACTCCACCAATATTCAAAAGCCTAAAACTACTCACCGTAAAGAACATTCATACTTATTCTTGTGCCTACTACATACATAGAACTCTACACTCTAATATAAACCCTCCGCTCAAAATTCTTCTCACCAACTTTAAAAGGACTCATGACCACAACACAAGACGCAGATAACTTTTTGATATACCCCTTGTCCATATCAACCTATGTAAAAATTCTATGCACATAAAGGGCCCCAGAATCTGCAATTCATTACCAGTAAATACTAAAATAACCTTGTCTGAAAATCAGTTTAAGACTCTTCTCAAAAACCACCTACTCACCCTTAACTAAATATTCATACTGTAAATTACTTTCAAAAATGCTCAAATGTTATTTTCCTTAAGATAATTTCAATTTTTACTATAATATTACCATCCTACTAAACACCTGTTACAATGTAATATCATCATATTGTTATTTGAACAATCAAATATTTAAATATAACAAACTCAATCAATTTCTATAATATTATGTACATAGTCTATAAGCCATTGGATTAAGCTGCCCTTAATGCCATGGCATGTCAGTGGCTCTCCTTGCACTTCACCATGGCATGTCAGTGGCTCTCCTTGCACTTCACCATGGCATGTACTCACCTAATTGTACTCACCTAATTGTGGTTGCAGGGGTCGAGACTCAGCTCCTGGCCCCGCCTCTTCGCTGTCTGCTACTGGGTCTCTGCTCTCCCTGCTCCATGAGCTTTATCATACCTCGTCTTAAAACTGTGTATGGTTCCTGCCTCCACTATATCTTTCTCAAGACTATTCCACTTCCTGACTACTCTGTGGCTGAAGAAATGCTTCCTAACATCCCTTTGACTCATCTGAGTCTTCAGCTTCCAGTTTTGTCCCCTTGTTTCTGTGTTCCCTCTCTGGAACATCCTGTCACTGTCTACCTTGTCGATTCCCCGCAGTATTTTGTATGTCGTTATCATGTCTCCTCTGACCCTTCTTTCCTCCAGTGTTGTTAGTCCTATTTCCCTCAACCTTTCTTCATAGGACAGACCCCTGAGTTGTGGAACTAACCTTGTCGCAAACCTTTGCACTTTCTCTAGTTTCTTTACGTGCTTGACCAGGTGTGGGTTCCAGACTGGTGCTGCATATTCTAGTATGGGCCTGACGTACACGGTGTACAGTGTCTTGAACGATTCCTTGTTAAGGTAACAGAACGCTAATCTTAGGTTTGCCAGTCGCCCATATGCTGCCGCAGTTATCTGGTTGTGTGCCTCCGGAGACGTGTTTGGCGTTATACTCACCCCAAGGTCTTTCTCCTTTGCCGAGGTTTGTAGCCTTTGTCCGCCTAGCCTGTACTCTGTCAGCGGTCTTCTTTGCATGTCAGTGGCTCTCCTTGCACTTCACCATGGCATGTCAGTGGCTCTTCTTGCACTTCACTATGGCATGTCAGTGGCTCTCCTTGCACTTCACCATGGCATGTCAGTGGCTCTCCTTGCACTTCACCATGGCATGTCAGTGGCTCTTCTTGCACTTCACCATGGCATGTCAGTGGCTCTCCTTGCACTTCACCATGGCATGTCAGTGGCTCTCCTTGCACTTCACCATGGCATGTCAGTGGCTCTCCTTGCACTTCACCATGGCATGTCAGTGGTTCTCCTGGCACTTCACCATGGCATGTCAGTGGCTCTCCTGGCACTTCACTTTATGATTGTAATTACAAAATCTATGTAAACTTGCAATGAAATATTTTTTTTTATTCTATTCTAATTTTATTCTATTCTATAAGAGTGCAGAAGAGTGTACAAGAGTGTATAAGAGTGTACAAGAGTGCACAAGAGTGTATAAGAGTGTATAGGAGTGCACAAGAGTGTACAAGAGTGCACAAGAGTATAAGAGTGCACAAGAGTGTATAAGAGTGCACAAGAGTATAAGAGTACAAGAGTGTATAAGAGTGTACAAGAGTGCACAAGAGTGTATAAGAGTGTACAAGAGTGTATAAAAGTGCACAAGTGTATAAGAAAGCACAAGAGTGTATAAGAGTGCAAAAGAGTGTATAAGTGCACAAGAGTGTACAAGACTGCACAAGAGTGTATAAGAGTGCACAAGAGTGCATAAGAGTGTACAAGAGTGTATAAGAGTGCACAAAAGTGTATGAGTGCACAAGAGTGTATAAGAGTGCACAAGAGTGTATAAAAGTGTACAAGAGTGCACAAGAGTGTATAAGAGTGTACAAGAATGTATAAGAGTGTACAAGAGTGTACAAGAGTGCACAAGAGTGTATAAGAGTGCACAAGAGTGTATAAGAGTGCACAAGAGTATAAGAGTTCACAAGAGTGTATAAGAGTGCACAAGAGTGTATAAGAGTGCACAAGAGTGTATAAGAGTGCACAAGAGTGTATAAGAGTGCACAAAAGTGTATAAGAGTGCACAAGAGTGTATAAGAGTGCACAAGAGTGTATTAGTGCACAAGAGTGTATAAGAGTGCACAAGAGTGTATAAGAGTGCACAAGAGTGTACAAGAGTGCACAAGAGAGTACAAGAGTGCACAAGTGTATAAGAGTGTGCAAGAGTGTATAAGAATGCACAAGAGTGCACAAGAGTGTATAAAAGTGTACAAGAGTGTACAAGAGTGCACAAGAGTGTATAAGAGTGCACAAGAGTGTATAAGAATGCACAAGAGTGTATTAGAGTGCACAAGAGTGTATAAGAGTGCACAAGAGTGTATAAGAGTGCATAAGAATGACAAGAGTGACAAGTGTACAAGAGTGCACAAGAGTGTATAAGTGCACAGAGTATAAGAGTGACAAGTGTATAAGAGTGCAAGAGTGTATAGAATAAAGAGTGCACAAGAGTGTATAAGAGTGCACAAGAGTGTATAGAGTGCACAAGAGTGTATAGAGTGCACAAGAGTGTATAAAAGTGCACAAGAGTGTATAGAGTGCACAAGAGTGTATAAGATCAAGAGTGTACAAGAGTGATAAGATAAAGAGTGCACAGAGTGTATAGAGTGCGCAAGAGTGTATAAGAGTGCACAAGAGTGTATAAGAGTGCACAAGAGTGTATTAGAGTGCACAAGAGTGTATTAGAGATTACAAGAGTGTATAAGAGTGCACAAGAGTGTATAAGAGTGCACAAGAGTGTATTAGAGTGCACAAGAGTGTATTAGAGTGCACAAGAGTGTATAAGAGTGCACAAGAGTGTATAAGAGTGCACAAGAGTGTATTAGAGTGCACAAGAGTGTATAAGAGTGCACAAGAGTGTATTAGAGTGCACAAGAGTGTATTAGAGTGCACAAGAGTGTATAAGAGTGCACAAGAATGTATAAGAGTGCACAAGAGTGTATAAGAGTGCACAAGAGTGTATTAGAGTGCACAAGAGTGTATAAGAGTGCACAAGAGTGTATTAGAGTGCACAAGAGTGTATTAGAGTGCACAAGTGTGTATAAGAGTGCACAAGAGTGTATAAGAGTGCACAAGAGTGTATTAGAGTGCACAAGAGTGTATAAGAGTGCACAAGAGTGTATAAGAGTGCACAAGAGTGTATTAGTGTGCACAAGAGTGTATAAGAGTGCACAAGAGTGTATAAGAGTGCACAAGAGTGTATAAGAGTGCACAAGAGTGTATAAGAGTGCACAAGAGTGTATATAGCGTCATTAGTTACGTAAGTTAACAACAGATGGCAGTAGTTGTGTGTTTATGTCAGCGTCGTCTCAACATTTCTCACTCTCAAAAAAACATTATTTTGAGGCAGCTTTTGGACTTTCCTGGGCATTATAGAGGCATTGAAGGTGCCCAGGTGAGCCACACATTATATATATTATTATTTGATTTATGGGTATGGATTTGGGCCCAATCGATGTTTGGGGATGATGTTATATTGTTATGTTGATCCAGGGTACTGGAGCTGGGCCCTATGATGTATATATTGTTATGTTGATCCAGGGTACTGGAGCTGGGCCTCCATGATGTATATATTGTTATGTTGATCCAGGGTACTGGAGCTGGGCCCCATGATGTATATATTATGTTGATCCAGGGTACTGGAGCTGGGCCCCCATGATGTGTATATTATGTTGATCCAGGGTACTGGAGCTGGGCCCCATGATGTATATATTGTTATGTTGATCCAGGGTACTGGAGCTGGGCCCCAAGATGTATATATTATGTTGATCCAGGTTACTGGAGCTGGGCCCCCATGATGTGTATATTGTTATGTTGATCCAGGGTACTGGAGCTGGCCCCCATGATGTGTATATTGTTATGTTGATCCAGGGTACTGGAGCTGGCCCCCATGATGTGTATATTGTTATGTTGATACAGGGTATGAGAGCTGGGCCCCATGATGTGTATATTTTTATGTTGATACAGGGTATGAGAGCTGGGCCCCATGATGTGTATATTATGTTGATCCAGGTTACTGGAGCTGGGCCCCCATGATGTGTATATTATGTTGATCCAGGTTACTGGAGCTGGGCCCCCATGATGTGTATATTGTTATGTTGATCCAGGGTACTGGAGCTGGCCCCCATGATGTGTATATTGTTATGTTGATCCAGGGTACTGGAGCTGGCCCCCATGATGTGTATATTGTTATGTTGATACAGGGTATGAGAGCTGGGCCCCCATGATGTATATATTATCTTGATCCAGGGTACTGGAGCTGGGCCCCCATGATGTATATATATTGTTATCTTGATCCAGGTTTGTTATATCAAGGTTCATTATATCAAGGTTTGTTATATCAAGGTTTGTTATATCAAGATTCTTTATATCAAGGTTCATTATATCAAGGTTCATTATATCAAGGTTCATTATATCAAGGTTCATTATATCAAGGTTCATTATATTAAGGTTCGTTATATGAAGGTTCGTTATATCAAGGTTCATTATATCCAGGTTCGTTATGGATCCAGGTTCGTTATATCCAGGTTCGTTATATCAAGGTTCGTTATATCAAGATTCGTTATATCAAGGTTCGTTATATCAAGGTTCATTATATTAAGGTTCGTTATATCAAGGTTCATTATATCAAGGTTCGTTATATCAAGATTCGTTATATCAAGGTTCGTTATATCAAGGTTCATTATATTAAGGTTCGTTATATCAAGGTTCATTATATCAAGGTTCGTTATATCAAGGTTCGTTATATCAAGGTTCGTCATAACAAGGTTCATTATATCCAGGTTCGTTATATCAAGGTTCATTATATCAAGGTTCGTTATATCAAGGTTCGTTATATCAAGGTTCATTATATCCAGGGTTTGCTGTAAGAAAAATGATATGTCATTATTGCTTTGAGTTCCAGGGCCACCTGTACGGTAGTGTAGTTCCACCTGTACGGCCGTGTAGCATTTAAGGTCTTGGTGAGGGTCTAGGGCCTCCTGTAGGGTTGTGTAAGGTTTAAGGTTCTTCTTTGTGAGGGTCTAGGGCCTCCTCTAGGGTCGTGTAGGGTTTAAGGTGAGGGTTTATGGGGAGTCTAACACAGCTTAGGCTCGAAAAGTTCAGCTTAGCAATAAACTTTTCAAGAAAACTGTTTATCTTTTCATTTTCCGGCACAAGTTGTCCTCGTAATTCCTGTAAATTATATCATCAAAAAAATTAAAAATGATTTTGTCATTTTTTTAAAAATCGTAATCTATTGGAAAATAAGATTTACCACTTTGTAAATTATTTTTTATTTGGTTAAGTGAGTTTTTGTTTCGTAATTGCAGAAGAGAAATGGGATAAGTGTGCGGCGCATCGCAGTGTTGCTGTGAGGACAGTGTTGCATCAGGCAAGTCAACTGGTACGTACTGGGTCGTAATTGTTGTATTAGTCGACTGGTACGTACTCGGTCGTAATTGTTGCATCACACAAGTCGACTGATACGTACTCAGTCGTACTTCAGGTGTCCCGTAGATGGGTTGGTATTGCACTCAGCTCACACACTCGGGGTACATGGTTCGATCCCCGGTATGGCTGGAAACATTAAGACGTGTTTCCTTTAGACATTTGCTGTCCCTGTTCACCTAGCAGTAAGTGGGTACCTGGGTGTTAGTGGACTGGTGTGGGTCGCATCCTGGGGACAAAATTGACCTGATTTGCAGGAAATATTCTGCATGCCCAAGACTGTTCAACTGCCTCCCAGCATACATCAGGGGGATTACCAATAGACCCCTGGCTGTCTTCAAGCAGGCACTGGACAGGCACCTAAAGTCAGTACCTGACCAGCCGGGCTGTGGTTAGTACGTTGGGTCACATGCAGCCAGCAGTAACAGCCTGGTTGATCAGGCCCTGATCCACCATGAGGCCTGGTCACAGACCGGGCCGCGGAGGCGTTGACTCCCGGAACTCTCTCCAGGTATACTCCAGGTATAACAAGGGACTTTCTACATAGTAGTATGTCACTGATGTCAGCTATGGTCTGTATAAGTTGTATCATGTGCAGTGGAACCTCGGTACTTGAACTTAATTTGTTCCAGAAGGCTGTTTGAGTACCGAACAAATTTTTCCCAACAAATTTTCTTTTTGGTTGGCTGTTACCACTACTCTTCTTAGGCCCCATGGTGACTTATTTATACAAATAATATAAAACCAAAAAATGTGAAGAAACACAAAATAGTTTACAGCAAAGTTCTGGTAGGTCGTGTTTGTTTGGTCGAGTGTCGAGCAAACGGTCGACTACAGGTATTCGAACAAAGTGTTCGAATACCGAATTGTTCGAGTAGGGAGCTGTTCAAGTAATGAGGTTCCACTGTACTTGCAGAAATAAACATTATTATTATTAGTATAGTATGCCAGTGATGTCTGTATTAGTTTTATTCTTGTACAAATAGAAATTATAATTCTATTTTAGTTACTATGTGTCATATAGACGGAAGGAGAGAGAGTATAGAAACCAGGCCCCGTGGCCTGGTGGCTGAAGCTCTTGCTTCACATGGCGAGGGCCTGGGTTCGATTCCAAGTAAGGGTAGACACATTGGGTGTGTTTCTTTACACCTGTTGTCTATGTTCACCCATCAGTAAAATGGGTACCTGGGTGTTAGTGGACTGATGTGGGTCGCATCCTGTGACAAAACTGACCTAATTTGCTAGAAATGCTCAGCATAACAAAGGACTTAGTATGTCATTGATGTCAGCTATGGTCTGTATACCTTGTACATGTACTTGTAGTAAATAAAGATATTATTATTATTAATTGAAGCCTCAAATGACTGTACAGTGGACCCCCGAGTTTCGATCACCTCAAAACTTGAACAGTTATGTAAGTGTATTATTGTAAGTGCTTTTGTAAGTGTATTTTTGGGGGTCTGAAACGGACTAACCTACTTTACATTATTCCTTATGGGAACTAATTCGTTTCGTAATGGCACTTGAACAGCCTTCTGGAATGAATTATTGCCGAAACTCGGGGGTCCACTGTAATTGTAAATTACAAATTGTCAGGGAATGGCTGATAGCTTTGCAATTCTTGCATCTCTGTTCCTTGTGGCCGGTGTGAGTCTCTTGATCCAGGGAGTATCAACTGACTTCCTCTTCCTTAGATTGATCCTGAGGGCCTCTCGGTTTGCATGGAGCCAGCAGTAACAGCCTGGTTGATCAGACTCTGATCCACCACGAGGCCTGGTCACAGACCGGGCTGCAGGGGCGTTGACCCCCAAAACCCCTCTCCAGATATACCCCCTATGGGTTTAGCACTCATAAATAATAATAATAATTGTAAACCCACTCAATGTAACTTGTACACATATATTTAAAAATGATAATTATTATTATGTATTATTATTTAATTTTTTTAGTCATATATACTCTATATTATTGTATTTTAATCTAAAATATCTGAATTTTTAATAGAAAATTTGAAATTTCCTAAAAATGCTCGCAAAAACTCCAAAAACATGAAAATATTACATAATATTAATTTTTTTTCATTATTATTACGTATTATTATGGAGTGGATTCAGATCCTCCCCTCACCTCTCCTACAAAAATTTACATAAAAAACTTCTAACAACAAAGAAAGACTTGTTAGAAACACTCACAAACAATCGCAGATTCTTGAATTATATACGAATTTTATCTCTGGCTGTTATTGTCACAGGAAAATGTTAATAGTTGTATCCAGGATGTTATTAGTTGTTATCCAGGATGTTTGCCGGTGTGGCCAGTGATAACAGCATCCTGCACCTCAGTGCACACCAGGTCCAGTACTGGGCCCCAGTGCACACCAGGTCCAGTACTGGGCCTCTGTGTACACAAGGTCCAGTACTGGGCCCTGGTGCACACCATAAGAACATAAGAAAGAAGGAACACTGCAGCAGGCCTACTGGCCCATGCGAGGCAGGTCCAAATCTCCTACCGGCTTAAGTCAATGCCCCGACCCAGCCAGGTCAGGTTACATTCACTTAAGGAAGGAGCACGGCATCTGACCTAGTAGCACAAGCTAGTCAGCACCAACTCACACCCACCCGCACCCACTCATATATTTATCTAGCCTATTTTTAAAAATACACGACGTTTTAGCCTCTATAACTGTACTCGGGAGTTTGTTCCACTCATCGACAACTCTATTACAAAACCAATGCTTTCCTATATCCTTCCTGAATCTGAATTTATCCAACTTAAAACCATTGCTGCGAGTCCTGTCAATACTAGATATTTTTAGCACACTATTTACATCCCCTTTATTTATTCCTGTTTTCCATTTATACACCTCAATCATATCCCACCTAATTCTATGCCTTTCTAGAGAGTGCAGATTCAGGGCCCTCAGTCTATCCTCATAGGGAAGATTTCTGATACGTGGGATCAACTTAGTCATCCTCCTTTGTACGTTTTCCAGAGCATTTATATCCATTCTGTAATACGGTGACCAAAACTGTGCAGCATAATCTAGATGAGGCCTAACCAAGGATATATAGAGTTGAAGAACAACCTGAGGACTCCTATTATTTATGCTTCTTGATATGAAGCCAAGGATTCTGTTCGCTTTATTGCGAACACTTATGCACTGCTGTCTTGGTTTTAGATTACATACGTACTGCTAACCAGAACTCCTAAATCCTTTTCACAATCAGTAGTATTAAGATTACATTATTTAGTTTATATGTGGCATGGTTATTGTCCTGTCCAATATTTAGAACTTTGCATTTATCTATATTAAACTGCATCTGCCACTTCTCCGACCACTGCATCAGTCTTTTCAAATCTTCCTGGAGTGCTCTAATGTCCTCATTTGAATGAATTGGACGGCCTATTTTGGTGTCATCGGCAAATTTGCTTATGTCGCTATTTATCTCCTCCTCTATGTCGTTTATGTAGATTGTGAACAACAAGGGACCCAGTACTGACCCCTGTGGAACACCACTTGTGATGCTTCCCCACTCCGATTTCTCTCTGCTGCCTATTTG
>WNWK01036388.1:0-19193 GCA_009830355.1 Cherax destructor | reverse complement strand
GTTTCTCCTTCCTATTCCTGCCCCCCTCTCCACTTGTATATGTAAGTGTTTTTGTGTGCCCCAACAAAAAATTTGCACCAAGAGCTCATTACAGTTGTGACTGGGTGTAGCCCCAAAGTGAAGTGTTCATTGCGTTATAATTTGTTCATGATTGAAACCCTGTATAAACGTAAGTAAGAAAATTTTACTTACATGTTTCATTACCTTTGAACAAGTTCATTATTGTAGCTTGTTAGTTCATTACCTATGTAACTTGCTCAGCTATCATAACTTTGGGGCCCAGTCCCGGGACCCATTATGTACCTCTGTAATCTTTTGACTACCCCCCACAGGATGGGTTTTGGGGTAATAAAGTTTCAAACTAACCCCAAACTAACATCCCCAGGATATACATAGTGTAAAAATTTGTACGTATAAACAGTAATAAGGTCGGAATAGTGAGAGGATCGGGAATCGCCCCCCCCGACCAACCACATGAACTAACGCCCGGTCCGGGGGCGTATAAAGTTAAAAGGTTAATCTTCCTTGACTCGCGGGACAACCCTTACCATCGCGTCGAACAAGACCGCGGAGAAAGCCAACAAGGGGCGACTCCCTCACCCAAAGCTAAGTACTTCTTTTTTAAACCCTTTCTTTGGCCCGGAAAAGATTGTTATAAATAGTAGATGTCCCTTTAAAATTTGGGTCAACGATTTTGTGCACCGCTATGATGCTTTTAAATTTGGGGGAGTGATGGTCATGTTAACTTAATTGTGTGTTCTCTCCTTTCTTCTACTTGATCAGTCCCCCCCCCATACAGTCCACTTAAATTTAATCATACCATAATTATTAGTTTATTTTCAGTTTTTTATACGGTCCCGAGCGATTTGGGGGGGTGAGAACATCGAAGGTAACCCTTTGGGGGCGGCCAGGAGGGGGAAAGTTCTCAACAAACCCTTTAAAGGGGAAAGACTGCAGTAAAAATACTAATTTGGTCATCTCCCCGGGAGATTGTTTGTTGCAAGTGGGGGTTGTCCCAGGTAGACTTATCTCCCAACCCCCAAAAAAGGGGCATAAAAAAACTAACCTACTCAAGCCTTCAACCACTTTTTCTATATACATACTGTTATTTTTATTTTTGGGAAAATCAAAGAAAATGAAAATTTTGATTCCTTTATCGTAATATGTACTAAATAATATATTTTTGGAAAAGGAGACGGAGGTCCACATCCATCACCTACAACACATCTTTCACTAAAGCACATCCTTCACTCAAACACATCCTTCACCCACAACACATCCTTCACTCACATCCTTCACCCACAACACACCCTTTCCCTCCCAAAAACACATCCTTCACTCACAACACATCTTTCCCCCCACAACACATCCTTCACCACAGCACATAGTTCCTCACAACACATCCTTCACCCACAACACATTCTTCACTAAAGACATCCTTCACTCACAACACACCCACTAACAACACATCCTTCCCCCACAACACATCCTTCCCCAAAGCACATCCTTCACTCACAACATATCCCACCCACAACACATCCTTCACCTACAACACATCCTTCACTAACAACACACCCCTTCCCACCCACAACACATCCCCATAAAACACACCCTTCACCACAACATCCCCCCCACAACATTTTTCTTTCCATCCAAAACCCATCCTTCACTCACAACACATCCTTCACCCACAACACATCCTTCACCCACAACACATCTCCCCCTCACAGCACATCCTTCACCCCGGCATATCCTTCACCCACAACACATCCTTCACCCAAAACACATCCTTCACCCACAACACATCTCTCCCTCACAGCACATCCTTCACCCACAACACATCCTTCACCTACAACACATCCTTCACTAACAAAAATCCTTCACCCACAACACATTCTTCAGTCAAAACACACCCTTTCCCTTTCAAAACATCCTTCACCCACAACATATTCTTCATCCACAACCCATCCTTCACCACAACACACCCTTTCACCCACAAAAATCCTTCCCCCACAACCCATCCCCCCTCACAGCACACCCTTTCCCTCACAGCATATCCCACCAAAACACATCCTTCACCCACAACACATCCTTCCCCCCACAACACATCTCCCCCTCACAGAAAATCCTTCCCCCACAACACCCCTTCCCTACAACACATCCTTCACTAACAAAAATCCTTCCCCCCAAACACATCCTTCACTCACAACACATCCTTCACTCAAAACATCCTTCACCCAAACCCACATTCTTCATCCACAACACACCCTTTACACTCACAAAAATCCTTCCTACATCCTTCCCCCAAAAACACCCTTCACCCACAACACATCTCTCACTCACAGCACATCTTCCACAACATACCCTTTTTCACCCACAACAAATCCTTCCCCCACAACACACCCTTCACTTTACAACACACCCTTCCCCCACAACACACCTTCCCCCAAAAACCCCCTTTCCCACTCACAGCACATCCTTCCTCACAACATATTTCCCCCACAACACATCCTTCACTCACAACACATCCTTCCCCCACAACACATCCTTCACTCACAACACACCTTCACCCACAAAAATCCTTCCTCACAACACATCCTTCACTCACAGCACATCCTTCACTCACAACACATCCTTCCTCACAACACACCCTTTTCATTCACATCCTTCACCCAAAACACATCCTGCCCCCACCACATTTTCCCGACAACACATCCTTCACCTACAACACATCCTTCACTCACCACATCCTTCACCCACAACACATCCTTCACCCACAACACATCCTCCCCCACAACACATTTTTCCCGGGAAACACATCCTTCACCTACAACACATCCTTCACCCAAAACACATCCTTCACTCACAACACATCTTTCACCCAGGTGATGGCTGTGGCGGGTGAAAACTGTGGCAGGTGATGGCTGTGGCAGGTAATAGCTGTGGCAGGTGATGGCTTGGCAGGGGGTAGATGTGGAATGGCTGTGGCGGGTAATGGCGGGGGGTGATAGATGTGGCAGGTAATAGCTGGGGGAATTTAATGGCGGGTGGGTAAAGGCTGTGGCAGGTGATAGCTGTGGCGGGTATGGCTGTGGCAGGTATTAGCTGTGGCGGGTGATGGCTGGGTTGGAAGGTAAAAATGGGCAGGTGATAACTGTGGCAGGTGATAGATGTGGCAGGTAATAGCTGTGGCAGGTAATGGCTGTGGCAGGTGATAGATGTGGCGGGTGATTTGTGGCAGGGTTAGCTTGGGAGGAAATAGCTGGGGTGATGGCTGTGGCAGGTGATAGCTGTGGCAGGTGATGGTGGCAGGTAAAAACTTGGCAGGTGATAGTTGTGACAGGTGATATATGTGGCGGGGGCTGTGGCAGGTGATGGCTGTGGCAGGTAATAGCTATGACGGGTGATGGCTGTGTCGGGTGATGTGGGGCCCAGGTGATAGCAGTGGCAGGTGGGGGGAGGGGCAGGTGAAACTGTGGGTGATGGTTGTGGCGGGTGATAGCTATTGCAGGTGATGGTTGGGCCGGGTGATGTTGTGGCGGGTGATTTTGTGGCGGGAGATTTTGTGGCAGGTGATAGTTGTAGCGGGTGATGGTTGGGCGGGAGATGGTTGTGGCAGGTGATGGTTGGGGGGTGATAGTTGTGGCGGGTGATAGTTGGCAGGTGATAGTTGTAGCAGGTGATTTTGTGGCAGGTGATTTTGGGGGCAGGTGATAGGTGTGGCGGGTGATGGTTGTGGCAGGTGGATTGTGGAGGTGATGGTTGTGGCAGGAGATAGTTGTAGCAGGGGGTAGTTGTGGGGTGATGGTTTGGCAGGTGATATTTTAAAGCAGGTGATAGTTGTGGCAGGTGATGGTTGGGGCCCAGGTGATGGTTGGGGGGTGATAGTTGTGGGGAATAGTTTGGGGTAAGTTTGGCGGGGTGATGGTGGCAGGTGATTTTGGGCAGGTAGGTTTGGCAGGTGATGGGTTGGGTGGGGAGATTTTGGGTGGTATTAGTTGTAGCTGGTGATAGTTGGGGCGGGAGATAGTTGTAGAAAGTAGTTTGGCTGGTTGTTAACCAGTAAAATATTTTAAAAAAAAAACGGAGTTTGTACTGGAACGAGAGGGTATTAAATTTTTTGGTCTGGCCAGGCGGGCAAATTTTGGGAAGGGGAAGGTTTGGTTGGGTCTTTTAGTGGGTGGTTTGGCGAGTTTTTTTTTTTTGGGGTATAATATAAATAATTTTTTATTCAAAGCTCTCATGTTTTTTTTAAAGGGTCTGGGGTGTGCAAGGGGCTGTTTTGGAGTTATAACTTTTAGGGACCGTCCGCCAAATTCTTGGGGGGACATAAATTTTCGAAAAATATGATATTGGTTTTGTTTAAAAAAATTTGTGAAATATTTGGCAACATTTTGGTGAAAACCCCATCATAATGCGTGTTTTTTAAAGCAAATTATAGCTATTTAAACATGTCTGGTGGGGCCCCCCAGGTAAAAATTGATGGGGTGGGGGATTTTTTTTTTTTTTTGGTTTTTTTTTAATTTTTTTGTTTTTTTTTTCCCCAATTTCAGTAAATTCACCCCCCCTTTCATTTTACAGTGTGGGGGGAGCTTATATCAGAGGTGGGCGGAGCTTATATGATGATGCAACACCATTTATGGTTTAACCCATGTCGTCTGGTCTGACCGCCGCTCACAAGATGTCTTATACTGATTATTATTGCCCAATACCCCTTTTTACATATCCCGAGCTTTAAAACCCCCTTCCCGGGGAGGGTCTTTGGGTTTGGGGCCCAACCAGGGGAGAAACATTGGGCTTGTTTCTTTACACCGGTTTTTTGTTTTACCATCAGTAAAAAGGGGTCCTGGGAGTTGGGGGATTGGTGTGGGTGAGATTAGATTTTAATTTTTCCACCGAAGTGGCTGGGTTTTTGTCCCCCCCATATCCCTCCTGTGGACCCCGGGAGCGCAAAAGCATATGGAAAAAGGGCCCCGGGGACTGGGCCCCCAAAGGGGGTTTAAAAATTTCATTTGGGTTTTTTTATCCATTTCAATTATCTGTTACAAGCAGGGATTTTATTTCTGAAAAATATCTTGACATGTCACATAGGTTATTATTTGTCTTTTCTATATTCCTCCAAAAAATTAAGGGACATAGTGTTCAAGACAGTGACCATATGCCCGATCCAAATTTTCATTTGGTTTTTATTATCTGTGTCTCCCCAAAATGTCAAATTACCCTTGCCCCCAAGCCTGGCGACTACAACATTCAGTCTGTTCACATTTGGGTTTTTCCACAAAAATGCCCCATCTGTTGCATTATCATGAGCACAGATAGGGACGTTCATGGAAATTAATTTGGGTTTATATCTACAGTTCACTTATTTTGTTACAAACAAATTTTGGGGAAAATTTTCTTAAATAAATTTTCCCACCTTCACTAATAAGATACCCTTTACATGTCACATGGTTTTCTTCCTACCCAAACCTCAATAAGTGGACAATTCAGCACATAGTGTTCAAGACAGTGACCATATGCCTGATAAACATAATTTGCATTTAGTTTGATCATCTTGTATCTGGTTGGGGGAGATACTTATTGGGGAATATAGAGATAGACAGTATAAAAAACCTATGTGACATGTCAAGATATCTTATTCATGAAAATAAGAAAAAGTTTCTAAAATTTCCTAAATTTCCCGGAACAGAAAAAGTGAATTAGATGAAAAATCCAAAAAAATTTTTAAACCCCTTTTTGGGGCCTAGTGCATAGGTTTTGTGTTCCATATGTTGCCCCCCGTACAATTTAGGGGTGCCAAAAACTAGCCTTTTGGGCAAAATTAACCCAAATCTAACAGTGGGGATTTCAAAAGAGAGCCACTCGTAGTCCCAATTTGAAAAAAAGGGCTGCCATTTGTCAAAATAAGTAAATTTTTTTTCCTTCATTGTTTGTTGAACAATCTTATTGAAATTTTGTCATATTCTTCTACATATATGCTTCTAAACGTACACCAAAAAAAAAAAAATCGGATGAAAAAAAAAAAAATGATTTTGTCCCATAATCTCCAGGTCCTTTTAACTAGGCTAAAAGCCAGCAGGAGGGAAGGGGGGGGGGGGTCATGGAGCCTCTCTGTTTATAAATGTTTATTTAGTGACCTGGAGTGTGGTGGTTTTTTTTAGTAGGGGGTTTTAAAAATTGTATATAATTTACTTTAATATACGTATAGACATTTTTTTATAAGTGAGTTTTACCTTTCCTTTTTTAAAAAATATTGTTTAAAATATAATTTCATGCTGGCCCTGGAGTTGCTGTGTTTTTTCAATGTAATTTAAATGCCCCCAGACAACAGATTGAGCAGCCATTTAGGATTTTTTTTTTTAAATTACGATATAAATCGTAACACAGGTGATAGTTGTGGCAGGTGATAGCTGTGGCAGGTGATAGTTGTGGCAGGTGATAGCTGTGGCAGGTAATAATTGTGGGGGTAATTGCTGTGGCGGTAACTGCTGTGCCAGGTAATTGCTGTGGAAGTAATTGCCGGGGAAATTGATAGCTGTGTCACTGTAGGCTCTGATAGTACGGTTCGTGCTTCTTTAAAAACCTGTGGCAAAAAACCCATTCTGCTTATTTTAATATCTACTGTATACCATTCTTTGCCCCTCTTTATTTTTTTAAATATACTTTTATATAAACCTTATTATACCTTTATATCTATTGCAACTATTCTCTAGTGCAATTACAAGTAACAGTCTGGGGTTTCTTTTCTCTATAAATATCTTATAACTACCTTATTATCTTTTTTAATATCATAGGTAATATCTAGTTTACCTAATTACATTCTAGCTTATTAAATAACCAACACCAAACTCATTGGTGCTACCCAATTTTGTAATTTAAACTTAATAGTTTATAAAAATTTTTTAAATTTTTTTGTACTTTTTCATTCCCTAGCCTAATACATAACCAATACCAAACTCATTGGTGCTACATTACTATTAGTAATTTTATCTTATTAGTTTATATCTAAATTTCTTTTAATTTTACTATCCCATATTTCATTCTAGTTTAATACATTACCAATACCAAACTCATTGGTGCTACCTTTTTTTTTAGTAATTGTATCCTATTAGTTTATATCAAATTTTTTATTTCATACTAGCTTAATTCATACTCAATACCAAGTCCACTTTGTTTATATGTTATAAACTCTATTTGACCAATGTGCATTAGTTATATTATCAAAACATCCCTTACTACAGATATCAGTACTATAACTCACCACACTATACATGATATAACAAAATTACTATTTAACCTAAATGATGAATGATCACGCCAAACCTGGTCAAAATTTTAAAAAAACACTGTGGAAATTTTTGGGGTCACTCGAGTTCCACAGGGTAAGTGAGCCGTAAGGAACCTTAAACATCCCCGGATGGGCCCCTGGGTTCAGGAACCCACACACCCAACCAAAACATACACACTTCGGGGTTGGGAGGTAACTATTATGTACATTTTAATTGATAGATTTATTCACCTAGGAACACCTGGGCAAGTTTGTAAAGTTAGAAACTAATATTAGGATTATTAAGGAACATTAGATATTAATCCCGTAGCTCTAGCCCCCTAATATAGGTAGTTTAAAGCCTTAAATAAAACTTAGATTATGTTAGCTAACGAGAACAAAACGGCTCCACACTTGAATCAAAGGGGGAGAGAGCGCTAGTCCTTCTTCTTGACTTGGACACCGGGTGCTAACGGGGTACTAAGAGCTGGGCTCAGTCCCCACATGTTTTAAAAAAAAATATTGCCTGGGAACCAAGAACCACAGAGGTTTCCCCGGCGTACTGTGGAATCGTTTTCTGGCCCAGGCCCCCAATAAGATAAAAACTCTGCATTTCTCTTGGTAAAGCGGGCCCGGCGATATTCAGAGTAAGGTGGGGTTATTTGAGCTGTGGGTTATGGGTTAATTTTCCACTATAAGGTAATAATTGTGGGCAACCCCCTTAAGTATTAGTCTAAAGCTAGTGTTATTTTTTATTTATTGTTTAAAGGGGGTATCCTTTTAATCCAGGGAAAACCCGAGGTGCAGGTAGGACACTAATTACCACTTCCTTTGCAGATTAAGGTTCTACTGCACATGGTGATAGGAGGGGGGTTTTAGATAAGGAAGTCCAGGATCTATAGCTACCATCAGGTAAATTGTTCCCCCTTTTAGTTTCTTGTAAGCAGTGTGGGAAACCCTTTTTCTGCAATTAGCTAGAAATTTGTCCCATAGCCACTTGTAAGTCTGGGGAAGTGTCTCAGAGTGTTTGTCAACAGCGCTTTCTCTGGGGGCAGCTTACAAAGGCAGTTCCAAAACAAGTTTCTACAAACACCCCTTCAAAAATGGAAAATAACTGCCCTACTACACAGCATCCAAAACCCACACTGTCCTAAACACTACTAAAAATATAACAGTTCTTAACTACAATGTCCGATCCTTAAGCAAAAACCTTTTATTTACCTCCTTGCCCCCCTTGGTTCCCCAAAAAAAACCCCTTTACATGTATTGTCCCTTTCTGAAACCTGGCTTAAGCAGGATACCAAAGGGTATCTACTCGTTGCCAGGTTACACAGCAATCCAAAGCAGACCACATCAAGTTGGGGGAGGTATTGCAATCTATTACTCCCAATGGAAAATCCTGTTGCGACACCACTTGTTATAATGATGAATATGGAGAATATATTTTTCAATTTTTTCTGCACAAAACCATAAGACTCCCATAACCATCCGGGCCCTTCCGGGGTGCCTCTAAAAAAATCCCAAATTTTAGCAATCAACTAAAAACGCTTTAAAAAACAACCAATTGAACAAACACCACCTTATCTTAGCTGGAGACTTCAACATCAACCTTGGCCCCCGGGTAACCCCCGTAACCGATTTCATCAACAATATTAACAAAAACCTTTTCATACCAACAATAACCAAACCAACTAGGCTTCTTTAGATGAGTGCAACCATAATTGACCAATATAATAATATCCTAGCCCCCCTTTAAAACGGGGGTAAAACAGACCCCAGAACCCCCCCCCCTTCCTCTTAAAAAACATTTTGTAAACCGCCCCCAGAATACACCAAAGTTTCATTTTTGAATTTTAGACCAGGCTTCAATATATAACTTCACAGCAGAGCTGAGACAGTTGACTGGGCTATAAAAATTCTCAAATGCCAAGGGTATCGATGAGTGGGAAGGAAAAAACTTTCTTAATAAATTACAAAGACTATACAACAAAAAATTGTCCCATAAAAATGAAACAGATTACGAATAAACGGTAAGATGGCTAACTAACAGCTTACTAAAATCCATTAACAAGAAACATGAATATGAGAAGCAATATAGGTGGGGATTCCTACATAAGGAGTTTATTAAACACTTTTCCCATCAGTTCTCACCAAACTAATAAAAAAGCCAAACAATTGTACTACTTCATCAGATTCACTGAAACAAGAGGAGATATAAAAAAGACCGGGAAAACACTCACAGATTAGGGGCACCCAAAAAGGAAAAAAACTAGGGATTTTGTTTTCCCCAAAAACCAAAAAAAACCCCCTACACCCTATTGATACAGTAAACAAGATAAATGACTTTTTCCCAACCATACCTGGAGAAATTCCCGGGTCAACCCCTTGTGCCCGGTCTGTGAACAGGCCTCCTGTTGGACCAGAGTCTGATCAACCAGGCTGTTACTGCGGGCCCGGGATGCAGTCCAACGTAGGGCCACAGCCCGGCTGGTCAGGTACCCCCCGGGTGCCGGGGTTCATTGCCTGTTGAAGACAGCCGGGGTTTGTTGGTAACCCCCGATATAGCTGGGAGGAAATTAAACAATCTTGGGCCCCTGACACTTTTGTGTTGCCCCTCCGTGCTAGTGGCCCCCCCGTTTCTTCTTTGGGGGGGGATGTTACTCACCTGCCGAGTTTTTTGTTTTCGTAGGAAGTGATTTTTGTGTACAAGTTTGGTACTAACCCCCGAGAATTTTCCATGTGTATATAATAATGTATCTCCCTGCCTGCTTTCTAGGGGTACAGGTTTAGGAACTTCAAGCGTTCCCAGAGTTTAGGTGGGTTTTTCGCACTTATGCGTGCGGAGGGTTTCTGCCCTTTTCAAGGTCAAAAATTTCCCCGGGCCTTTGAAAGGTGCCCAGTGGGGCAGTAATATTCCAGCCTAGATAGAACAAGCGATCTGTAAAGTGTCAACATGGGCTTGGCATCCCTGGTTTTGAAGGTTCTCATTACATGATCCTCCCAGGTCTTTGACATTAGCGCCATTGTGCAAAGAGGAAAAGAGAGTGAAAAATTATGGGGAATAAGTCTGTTGAGTATACCAGGTAAAGTTTTATGGTAGAGTTATTATTGAAAAATTAAAGTAAGACGGAGAACGGGAATAGAAGATGAACAAGGGGTTTTTAGGAAAGGTAAGGGGTGTGTAGCCCAATGTTTGATTGAAACATGGGGAACAGTTTTTGGGATAAATAAAGGGGTTTTTTGTAGCATTTTGGATTTAAAAAAGGTAAATGATAGGGTGGATGGAAGGCAATGTGGCAGATGTTGCAGGTTTTGGGGAATGGAGGTAGGTTACTGAAAGCAGGGGAAGGGAGCTTTTATGAGGATAGTGAGGCTCAGGTTAGATGTGTAGGAGGGGGGAGATTATTTCTCAGTAAAAGTAGGCTTTAGACAAGGATGTGTGATGTCACTGTGGTTGTTAAATATATTTATAGATGGGGTTGTAAGAGAAGTGAATGCGGGTTTTGGCAAGAGGTGGGGGTTAAAAGACAAAAAATCAAATACTAAGTGGGGTTTGAAACAGTTGTTTTTTGCTGATGACACTGTGTTTTTGGGGAGATTCTAAGAGAATTTCAGAGGTTGGGGGAATGGTAAGGGTATTTTAAAAGGGGAAAATTTGAAAGTAATATGGGAAAAGGAAGGGTTGAGAGGATAACAAAAAATTAGATGATGAAAGTTTGGGATATCAGATTGGAGGAGAGAGTAGGGAGGAGGTAATGTATTCAGATATTTAAAAAGGGACATGTCAGCAGATGGGTCTATGAAGGATGAGGTGAATCATAGAATTGATGGGGGGGAAAAGGATGGTGCATTGAGTCTGTGGAGACAAAAAACTTTGTCCATGGAAGTAAAAAAGGGGAATGTATAAGAGTATAGTTATATAAAAATTGTCTTGGGGCTGCCTCCTTTTGGGTGCACTCTGGACAAACGCTGTTGACTCCGACACTCTGAGACGCCTTTTAGACTTACAAGTCGCTATGGGACAAATTTCTAGATGACTGGAGCTACAATAGTTTCCCCCAACATGCACTTCTGGAAAAGGGAAAAAACTTAATTGATGCAGATGAATAAGGCACTCTGTCTTTCAAACCCTAAGCCTAACCCTCCCAAAAACCATTGCAGGGGAAAAACCTTTTAAAACGCAAAATTTAAGTGGTATTAGTGTCCTGTATTAACTCCCGAATCCCCAGCTCTAGGGGATATCCTCCAACAAAATTTTAAACAGTAAGGGGCACTAGCTTCCCGACTTTTTCTCAAATAGAGGTCCAGACATGCAATCAGGGGGCCCCCAGATCAAAATTTTGGGTCAGCCGTGAGGGGGCTTTCTCCAAATTCAACTTCAATAACAAAAAAATAAGGTGGGACCAAGTAAACCAAGTCCTAAATGATATAAACTGGGAAGATTGCCTAAGCATCACGGATCCCAATTATGTCTAGAACAAATTAACTCTGTGGTACGGAGGTTTGCTAAAGGGGCAAATTCCCTTAAGGAAAAGGGGGAGAAGATGCAAACTAGAAAGAGAGAGGGCGAAGGCACAGAATAATGGAGCGGCAAAGGGGGGCCAATATTTTGAAATCGTAGGGAGACCCCAGTCAGGGGAAATTAAACCGAAATAAAACAAAAGGGAATCTTATGGGAACCAAGAGCCCAGGAAGAACTAAGACCATAAATAAAATTGAAAAAAACCCCCAAGTATTTTTTTTTTCCTATGAAAAATAAAAGTCGAGAACAACCCAGTATTGGGCCCCTATTTAAAAACCGGATGGGTCCTACACAGATGACAAAAAGGAAAGGGTATTTTTTTAAAACCCCGTATGACCCCAGCCCCTTTGCGAGCCACTAACCAGACTGAAAATCGAAAACTTAAATGATTTTTTTTTGAGAGTGCCACAGAACTTGACCCGGCATGCCTTTCTGACATCATCACGGCGCCAAATGGCTTCGAAAAAGGGAATAAATGAATGCCCATGCACTCCCGCTCCAGGCCCAGACTCATAAATCCGTGTTCATCAAGAACTGCAAGAAGCCCCATCACATCTTTTAACATCCATGGAGAGGGGGCATGGACACTGGGATCGTCCCGCAGCTACTAAAACAACAGACATAGCCCCGCTCCACAAAGGGGGCAGTAAAGCAAAAAGCAAAGAACTACAGACCAATTCGCTAACGTCCCCTATCATAAAAATCTTTGAAAGGGTTCTAAGAAGCAAGATCGCCACCCATCTTGATCCCCATCAATTGAAAACCCAGGACAGCATGGGTTTAGAGCAGGCCGCCCTTTTCGGTCCCAACTTTTCCTATTCTCGAATTGCAAAAACGTCCCCCCTGCCCCGGGGGTCCCAACTTCCACGGCTTCCTCTGTGGTCGCCCCATTCTCAATCCCCCCTTCTCCAACCCTTTTTGATATTCTTGGCTCCGGGGTTTCCCTTTTTAACCCAATTTCCTCTAATGCACCCCTGAGTCTACACGTCCTCGCCCTTCACCTAAACCCCAACCCCCCTCCTTCTCATAAGCCCAGAAAAAATCCCTACTGCCAGGTTCTTAAACCTCTGACTAGTTCTATAACATGTGTGGAGGTTCATCCTCCTCCTCATCCCTACCTTCACCCCCTGCCCCTCCCAAGCCTTCAACAGTTTCCTTTCTATCTCCTCGCACTCTACTTTAGTATAGTCTATAGACCCCCCAGATCGGATCGTTGCTCACTTTCTTCCATTTCTAATGTAGTCCCACTTTCTGCATCTTTGACTTCCGAAACACTGGAAGCTATTGCAGAATATATTTCTGGACCGATGATGGACACTACTCCACCTGAGGTTTTTTTCATCTCTTTTTCCCTTCCTGAACCCCCCCTTTCCCTTTCCCACAATGTCCTCCTTTCTCTGATTACAGGTTTTCCCCACTGCCTCCCCCCATGGATTTTTTAACCCTAGCCCATAGATTCCTCTCACTTCCACTTATATCTTTCTCTCCATAAATCATGGCTTATTTGCAGGGGGAATATCCCGGGCCCCCTCACGGGTAACCAGGGTGGCTTCAAGTGTTGCTCCCCATTTTTTCCCTTTTGGGGGTCTGTTTAAAAACCCCAAATTACAATCCACTGTTATTAAGGCCCTTTTCAGGCTATGATTTGTTATATTCATCTGACCCTTTTTCCCGAGGGAAACCCTTTAACAAAAGGTCTCTTTTTTCCACTGGTTTTCCCTCCATTAAAAGCCCCTATGTTCCTTTTCCTTACATTACACCGCAGCCCGTATCCACTTGAATAAGTGGTATACACTTGCCCCTTTATATTTTCCCCCCTTCGCGGGCAATGTCTACCCCAGATGTTGATTTTCTGGTTTTTTTCCCCTTCCCGCCACCCCTTCTATTACTTGGAATTTTAACGCACACCATTTTCTTTTTGGGGAGGGTCGCACTGTGACTCCCATGGCATACATTTGGGAGGCATTTCTTTTTCTTTCCCCTCCATGTTTTAAATACGGGTATTCCACCCTTTTTGGATCCCGAACTCATTCTTTCTCCTGCATCGATTTTCCATCTGCTCTTCATCTACTGTCCTTGACTTCACCTGGTCTGTCCCCCCGGATTTACATGACAGCGATCATTTCCCAATCATCCTTAAGTCTCTTCTGTTTTCTCCCCCCTCCTCATTGCCCCGCGGGAAATTTGAAGGGGTAAAAAAGGGCCCCTTTAGCACATCTTACTGCCTTTCATAGGTTCCTCCCTCGTCCTCCATTGATGGGGTTTTACATCTCTTTTGTCCTCCATCTTCACAGCGGCTTAAATTCCCTATTCCCCAAACCGGGGGCAAGCATCCTCAGAAGTGCGTGCCTTGGTGGTCTCCTGCTTGTGCTGGGCAGTGCATTTAAAAGCACTGCATTGGGGCGGGTATTGGTATAACAGAACCACAGAAAACTCCTTGATTTCAAGCAGAAGGGGCTATTGCTCACCATGTCATATGTGATGCTAAACGCACTTGTTGGCGAATTCGTTTCTACTGTCATTTGGCTTCCTGGATGAGTGCAGTCGGGAAAGAAAGGGAAATTTGAAAATTCCCCTGACCCATCCTGTTTTTTCAGGTTGCTTTTTGATATAGACACCCTCTTGCCATTGCCACTGAAATTGGTAATCATCTTGTCTGCATTTCACGGGGGCCCCATCTTCCCCTCGCCCCTTTCTTCTAAGTCTGCCGGGAGTTAAAGCCCTTAGATTTTTTTTTCTTAGAAAAAGGAATCCTATAATGTGCCTTTTACCCTTCAAGAACTGGAGGCAATGCTTCTGCTTGCCGATCATCGGAAACGGGGCCCGGGCGGCATATATATTCGATGCTACAGCATTTACACCCAGTCTGCTCTTACTGTCCTCTTACGACTTTTAATCTCATATGGTCGCAAGGAGTTTTTCCCCCACCCGGGAAGTCTGCTATTGTTCTCCCTTTTCAAAAACCCAGGTGCTCGGGATGTGATCCCCCTCCTACCGCCCATCGCTTTCCCAGTGCAGTTTGAAAGGTGCTGGAACTCTAGTTAATGACTTTGATGTGGATTTAGAGATTCACAATAGTCTCTCCCAAATTAATTTATTTCCATAAGGGCCGTTCTGCCATTGCCCCCTTGCTGCGCTTGGATATGTATATTCATAATTTTTGCAATAACCATTGGTTATCGATATTTTTTCGACCTTGAGAAGGCTTATGATACAACTTGGAGATTGATATCTGGTGGCACACCCCTTTGGGGGCCCTGAGGCAACCTACCATTCTTTCTTAAGACCTTCTTAACGGGCAGACTTTTGGTCGGGGTTAGTAATGAATTTTCCCCCGAATTTGCCCAAACAAAGGGTGTCCCCAGGGATGTGTTCGGGGCACAACACTCTTTCTGGGTTGCTATAAATAATCTGGCATCTGTTCTCCCATTCAATATTTGGTCATCACTTTTTGTGGATGGCTTTGCTATAACTTGTGCAGGTGCTGACTGTCACGTCATTCCCTCCCGCATGTCATCAAACCGGGGTTTTCCGGTTTTAATTTGGGGCCCCCACTCCCCGGGGTTTTAAAATTTTTATTTTGGAAAACCCCATCAAATTCTTTACTAGAGGTTCAGTGGTCTCTGATCATCTATTGTACCTATAAGGCTCATGTATCCCAGAACGTGATACAGTGGGTTTCGGGCTCCTGTTTTAAACCATTGATTGTCCGGAAAACCCCACATTACCTCTCTGAAGGAACTTGTCACACCAGGCTGAACCCTTTTTAAAACCCTTGCACATCTTTCATGGGGGCTGATCTTTGAACCCTCCTTTGCCTACATTCAGCCCTTTAAATTTTTTCGAAACTTTGATTATGGTGACCAGTTTTCTGCGGCCTCCCCGCTACTCTTTCCATCCTTAACCCATCCATCACCAGGGATTAAATTATGCTTTGGTGCATTTCGTTCTTCCCCGGTTGAGAGCCTCTATGTAGAAATGAACATTCCATCCTTTTCCGATTGTCGGTGCACATTGCATTCGCCATTTTGTTCGCCTCTGACCCCCCCCAATCCTTCCATGTATAGGATTATTACAGATGTTAGTAGGCGCTCTTTTTTTGTTCGTGCCCCCGCTTACTTCGTCCCTTTTCTCTTCGTCTACATTCCTCCCCGTCTTCCCTTCAGCTTCCAATTCCCATATGTTCTGTGACATCTCCCCTTTTTCCCACCCCCCTTTGGGGCGTTCCCCTTCCCCGTCCGTGTCTGTTCTATCCCTCTACCTTTGCGAAAACCCCAAATAAACCCACGGCGGGGTTCTTGCTCTTTTTTTCCCAGAATTCCTTCTCATTCCCATGCCATGGCAGTATACATGATGGTTCAAAATCAGATGGTTCAAAGTCATCTGATGGGTCGGATTCGCAGCAGTATTTCTGGGCGGGGTTGTACGGGGGCATCTATTACCCCTGCTAGCATATTTACGGGTGAATTGTATGTCATTCTTGTGGCACTTATCTGTTTGCATCTATGCCTGTGTTTTTCCCTTTGTGGTCGTTTCAGACTCCCCCTTTGTGCATTACAGGCTATCCGTAAATTTGGGTTTTTCGTATCCAACTTTTGGTTTCCGTACTTTAGCAAGCATAAAGATATTGTTTTTTTTTGGGTCCCCGGGGCATGTTGGGCAAGGGGGAAAAGAAAGGAGACACTGCTGCAAGGTCACAGTACATGACCTTCCCGTTTCATATAGAGGGGTTCCTTTTTACGGACTATTTTGGGGTTTTTACCCACCTTGCACCCGTTGTTGCTGACCTGCTGAATAACAAAAATTCATTCTATTAAACCCCATTATAGGTTTCTGGCCTTCTTCCTTTTCACCAATGTCGGGGTTTGGGGGAATACACTCTCCCCCCCCCTTTTGCATCGGGCCCCACTTTCCTTTCTCCCCGGGGGTTTTTATGGGAGGCTCCCCGCCCCCTTTGGGGGGAAAATGTCAGGTTCCAGTGTCTGTTCGACAATTTCTGGTTTCCCATCATCAACGAGCATGCAGAAATTTACCCCCAACGACGTCTTCGCTCTGCAGCCCTTTCTTTACCTTCCCCTTTTTGCAGATGGACCCTCCTTTAATCCTGACTCTCTTGTTGACTTTTTTACAGAAACTGACTTACTACACAAACTCTGAAGATTATACCTCTAGCACCTCCCCCGAGTCCCCTTTTCCTTGATCTCTTGCTACCCCCTATCCCTGCACTATCCACTGTCATGCTGCACTCCATACCCTATTAATCATCCATCTCCCTCTTCCCCCACTCTCCCTGCATCCTACAATAACCTGCAGTGCTGTATAACCCCCGTGGTTTAAACGCTTCTATTTGATAATAAATAAAAAATAATAATAATAATTAACTAGCCCACTCCTTTGGCCCCCTTTTAGACGCCTGACGTCTGGGGATAGGCCAAAGCTTTTCTGCCAGCTGGGTTCATATTTCGTTAAAGCTAGTTTCCATAGTATTCCCCCAAAGGGGAAGCCCCGGTGGCATTGACCCGGGACAGCCCCGACTGTTTCATAGACAGCCATGCTGTCTGCCAGCTGGGTTCATATTTCGTGCCATGCTAGTTTTCATGTCTCCCCAGAGGGCAAGCCTGGGAAAGGGGTACCCCGTCACCAGACCCCCCTGGCCCACTCCCCATTGGCGCCCAGACTTTACCAAATCAATGGCCTACTCCCTCTCCCTTCGCAGGGGCATGGCCCTTGGCCATGGCCACAGACCCCGCAGCCCCGTTACCCGCACCTTTATTACAAAAAGTAAAAACCTCCCCAAGCCTTATCATTTCAACCACGCCTCCAAAACGCCAAATAACACATCGTTATACCTGTAAATTACTGTAAATAAAAATTTTGATTAGTTAGCTTAACCTAGAATACCGGGAGTCTACCGGGAGAAAATTCCGGGGTAAACCCCGCGGCCGGTCCGTGACCAGGCCTCTTGTTGGCCAGACCCCTGATCAACCAGGCTGTTACTGCTGGCCGCACGCAGTCCAACGTAGGGGCCACAGCCCGGGCTGATCAGGTACCGACTTGGGGTGCCTGCCCAGTGCCTGTTTGGGAAGCAGCCAGGGGCTTGTTGGTACCCCCCTGAGGGGGCCCCGGGAGGCATTTGGGGAAAATCTTGGGCCCCTCACATTTTTGGTTGTCCCTAAACTTTAGTGGCCCCCCGTTTTCTTCAGGGGGGAATGTTGCAGCCCCCGCCAGTCTTTTGCTTTCGAAAGGGTGATTTTTGGGTGAAATTTTTGGGTACTGGCCCTGAGAATTTTCCGGTATATAATAATGATCTCCCCGCCTGCGTTCTAGGGGTACAGGTTTAGGAACCCCCTTCCCAGTAGGAGGTGGTTTATCGCACTTATGCGTGCCGTGAAGGTTTTTCTGCACTTTTTCCCAAGGTCAAATTTCCCCCGCCTTGAAAGGTGCAGTTAGTGTGCAACAAATTCCAATATTCCAATATTCCCATGTAAGTCTTTGGGCCCCAGGTGTGCTAAACAACCTAACTTTGAAAAGACTGGTACATTTTTAAAGTGGCCCAACTAATTAAGACTAAATGTCTCTTCCCAGCTATTCCACATCCGGTTTGAAGGACCATATAAAAAATTGTTTTGGGGCTGCCTTCTTGTAAAAACTGCACTTTTGGGCAAGCAATTTTTGACACCCGCCCCAGAGACACTCTGAGGCGGGTTCCCTCAGACTTATAAGGGGTTTTGGGGTTCCTAACTATAGGCACAAAATGAAAAGGGTTTTAAAACCCTTTATGGAGTGGAGATGCCCTATTCTTCCTAAGCTATAACCCCCCCCAAACACCATTTTGGGGAAAATCTTAACCTGCAAATTAAGTGGTATTAGTGTCCCCGTATTAACTCAGAATCCCCCGCTCTAGGGGATATCCTTCCAAAATATCTAAACAGTAAAAGGGGCACTAGCTTCCCCGACTTTTACTTTTAACAATGGGGGCTGGTACCCTTTTAAAATGCCTCCGACCCAAAAGAGACCCACAACAAAGCTACACACGTTTTCCCCCCGAAAACTGGCCAGATAATGGGAAAAAAAGTGGTAAAGGGCTTACTGTATTGGGTCTGGATGGAGTAAGGTATCCTCCCGTACTTTTGGGGTATCTCTCCCGGCCCCCCGGACAGATGGAAGTCGCATGGGAATGCTGCACTGGTCGCAGCACTTCTTTCTCTGGTTTAAGTCTGGTTTTGGAAAAACGCAGGTCATGTGTCATGAGTCTCCCCACTGCTTGACCTCTGCAAGGGATTGCCATTTTCTTTTGGGTAACATTTCCAATGTACCTTTTAAGGCTTATATCTACCTATATTAAGGTGCTAGAACTACATTATTAATACCTAACATTGCCTTAATAATCCTACTATTAGTTTT
>WNWK01036387.1:0-19193 GCA_009830355.1 Cherax destructor | reverse complement strand
CTTTCCTAAAAGAAAATCAAAAAATTTTTGCTTATTTTTCCCCATAAATTTCAATTGCAGTAGAAATTTATTTAAAAGTGTGAAAATCTAAGATTTTAGCTGAAAAATGAGTTTTGCCAAAAAAGCACTCAAACCGCTCTAAAACGTCGAAATATGCAAAAAATACGTTTTTTAGCACATTTTTCTGAGTTTTTTAAATTTTCATGTATATTTCAAAATTTAAATTGAAATATTCTAAAAAATATTGATTTTTATAGATTTTTAAGGGGAATTTTTAAAAATATGTAAATAATTAAAAAAATATTCAAAAATGCTAAAAAACTTGATTTTTTGCATTTTTTGACGATTTAAGGCATTTTCAAGGATTTTCTGAAAAAAATGTTTCATGTATTTTTCGAAAATAATATGAAATATTCTATAAAAATATTGATTTTTATAGATTTTTAATAGGATTTTTTAAAAATATGTAAATAATTAATAAATATTCAAAAATGCTATTTAAAAGTGTGAAAATCTAAGTATTTTAGCTAAAAAATGAGTTTTGCCAGAAAAGCACTCAAACCGCTCAAAAACGTCGAAATATGCAACAAAATACGATTTTAGCAAATTTTTCTGAGCTTTTTAATGTTTCATGTTTTTTTTCGAAAATAATATGAAATATTCTATAAAAATATTGATTTTTATAGATTTTTAATGGGTTTTTTTAAAAATATGTAAATAATTAATAAATATTAAAAAATGCTATAAAATTTATTTTATTGCTTTTTTAAAATTTTTTTCTTTTTCCAAGGATTTTCAAAAAAACTTTTTTTTTAGAAAAATATACCTATAAGAAAGCTTCTTAAAAGAAAATCAAAAAAATTTTGCTTACTTTTCCCATAAATTTCACCAGTAGAAATTTTTTTAAAAAGTGTGAAAATCAAATTTTAGCTAAAAAATGAGTTTTGCCAGAAAAGCACCCCAAAAACTTTTAAAACGTCGAAATATGCAAAAAAAATACGATTTTAGCACATTTTTCTGAGTTTTTTAATGTTTCATGTTTTTTTCGAAAAAAATTTGAAATATTCAAAAAATTTTGGGTTTTTTTATAGTTTTTAATGGGTTTTTTAAAAAATATGTAAAAAATTAATTAAATATTCAAAAATGCTATAAAACTTGTTTTTTATTGCTTTTTTTTTTGATTTAAGGTTTTTAAAAAGGATTTTCAAAAAAACTTTTTTTTAGATAAAATATACCTAAAGTAAGCTTCCTAAAAAAAAATCAAAAAATTTTTTCACTTTTCCCAAAAAAAATTGGTAAAATTTTAAATTTAAAAGTGTGAAAATCTAATTTTTTTTGGAAAAAAAAATGAGTTTTCCAGAAAACACTAAACCCCTCTAAAAGTCGAAATATGCAAAAAAATGATTTTAGCACTTTTTCTGACTTTTTAATGTTTCATGTTTTTCGAAAATAATATGAAATATTCTATAAAAATATTATTTTTATAGTTTTTAAAAGGGGTTTTTTTAAAAATTTTAAATAATTAATAAATATTAAAAAATGTTTTAAAACTTATTTTATTGTTTTTTACGATTAAAAAGATTTTCAAGGATTTTCTAAAAAAAATTTTTTTTAATAAAAATACCTAAAATAAGTTTAAAAAAAAATTTTATAAAATTTTGTTATTTTTCCCATAAATTTCAATTCGTGAAATTTTATTTAAAATGTGAAAATCAAAAGTATTTTAGAAAAAAATGATTTTGCCAAAAAGCATAAAACCCCTCAAAAACGTGAAATATCTAAAATACGATTTAGAATTTTTTCGAGTTTTTTTAATTTTCATGTATTTTCAAAAATTTTTTTCATAAAAATATTTTTTTATATTTTTTTAATGGTTTTTTTAAAAATATGTAAATAATTAATAAATATTAAAAAATGTTTTTAAAAGTGTGAAAATTTAAAATTTATTTTCTGAAAAATATTTAGAAAACATAAAAGCTCTAAAAGGAAAATAAAAAATTTTTTAAATTTTCCCTATTTTTAATTTTTCATGTTTTTTTTAAAATAATTGAAATTTTTCTATAAAAATCAGTGGTACCCGGTTTCATGGCCAAACTCACCCTTTTATGTAAGTTTTTTTTTTAAAATGCTTTTGAAAAGTGTAATTTTGGGGGTCTAAAAGGACTAGTCTATTTTACAACTTTTCTTAAGGAGATAAATTTCGTTTGGTAATGGCGAACAGCATTCGGAATGAAAATATCGTAAACCGGGTACCACTGTATTGTTTTTATAGATTTTTAATGGGATTTTTAAAAATATGTAATTAATTAATAAATATTCAAAAATGCTATAAAACTTGATTTTATTGCATTTTTTGACGATTTAAGCTTTTCAAGGATTTTCTAAAAAACTTTTTTTTTAGATAAAATATACCTATAAGTAAGCTTCTTAAAAAAAAATTAAAATTTTGCTTACTTTTCCCATAAATTTCAATTGCAGTAGAAATTTATTTAAAGTGTGAAAATCTAAGTATTTTAGCTGAAAAATGAGTTTTGCCAGAAAAGCACTCAAACCGCTCTAAAACGTCGAAATATGCAATAAAATACGATTTTAGCACATTTTTCTGAGCTTTTTAATGTTTCATGTATTTTTCGAAAATAATATGAAATATTCTAGATTTTTAATGGGATTTTTTAAAAATATGTAAATAATTAATAAATATTCAAAAATGCTATAAAACTTGATTTTATTGCATTTTTTTTACGATTTAAGGCATTTTCAAGTTTTCTGAAAAACTATTTTTTAGATAAAAATACCTAAAGTAGTTTCCAAAAAAGAAAATCATAAAATTTTGCTTACTTTTCCCATAAATTTCAATTGAGTAGAAATTATATTTAAAAGTGTGAAAAATCTAAGTATTTTAGGTAAAAAATAGTTTTGCCAGAAAAGCACTCAAACCTTAAAACGTCGAAATATGCAATAAAATACGTTTTTAGCACATTTTCTGACCATTTTAATGTTTCATGTATTTTTCGAAAATAATATGAAATATTCTAAAAAAATATTTATTTTTATAGATTTTTAATAGGTTTTTTAAAAATATGTAAAAAAATTTTATAAATATTCAAAATGCTATAAAACTTGATTTTATTGCATTTTTGACGATTTAAGGATTTTAAAGGGATTTTCTGAAAAACTATTTTTTAGATAAAATATACCTATAAGAAAAGCTTTCCTAAAAGAAAATCATAAAATTTTGCTTACTTTTCCCATAAATTTCAATTGCAATAGAAATTGATTTAAAAGTGTGAAAATCTAAGTATTTTAGCTAAAAATGAGTTTTGTCAGAAAAGCATCAAACCGCTCTAAAACGTCGAAATATGCCATAAAATGCGGTTTTAGCACATTTTTCTGAGCTTTTAATGTTTCATGTATTTTCGAAAATAATATGAAATATTCTAAAAATATTGATTTTATAGATTTTTAATGGATTTTAAAAATATGAAATAATTAATAAATTCAAAATGCTAAAATTGATTTTATTGCATTTTTTGACGATTTAGGCATTTTCAAGGATTTTCTGAAAATATTTTAGATAAATATACCTATAGTAAGCTTCCTAAAGAAAATCATAAAATTTTGCTTATTTTCCATAAATTTCAATTGCAGTAGAATTTATTTAAAAGTGTGAAAATCTAAGTATTTTAGCTGAAAATGAGTTTTGCCAGAAAAGCACTCAAACCGCTCTAAACGTCGAAATATAATAAATACGATTTTAGACATTTTTCTGAGCTTTTAATGTTTCATGTATTTCGAAATAATATGAAATATTCTATAAAATATTGATTTTTATAGATTTTAATGGATTTTTAAAAATATGTAAATAATTAATAAATATTCAAAGTATAAAACTTGATTTTATTGCATTTTTGACGATTTAAGGCATTTTCAAGATTTCTGAAAACTATTTTTTAGATAAAATATACCTATAAGTAAGCTTCCTAAAAGAAAATCATAAAATTTGCTTACTTTTCCCATAAATTTCAATTGCATAGAAATTTATTTAAAAGTGTGAAAATCTAAGATTTTAGCTGAAAATGAGTTTTGCCAGAAAAGCACTCAAACTGCTCTAAACGTCGAAATATGCAATAAAATACGATTTTAGCACATTTTTCTGAGCTTTTAATGTTTCATGTATTTTCGAAAATAATATGAAATATTCTATAAAATATTGATTTTTATAGATTTTAATGATTTTTAAAATATGTAAATAATTAATAATATCAAAATGTATAAAACTTGATTTTATTGCATTTTTGACGATTTAAGGATTTTCAAGGATTTTCTGAAAACTATTTTTTTAGATAAAATATACCTATAAGTAGCTTCAAAAGAAAATCATAAAATTTGCTTACTTTTCCATAAATTTCAATTGCAGTAGAAATTATTTAAAGTGAAAATTAATTTTACTAAAAATGAGTTTTGTCAGAAGATCAAACGCTCTAAACGTCGAATATGATAAAATGATTTTGCAATTTTCGAGCTTTTAATGTTCATGATTTTCGAAATATATGAAATATTCTATAAAATATGATTTTATAGATTTATGGATTTAAATATGTAAATAATAAATATTCAAAAATGCTATAACTTGATTTTATTGCATTTGAATTTAAGGCATTTTCATGATTTTAAAACATTTTTTAATAAATATAATGTGAGTAGCTTCAAAAGAAACATAAAATTTTTTATTTCCATAATTAATAGAAATTTATTTAAGTGTGAAAACATTTTATAAAATAGTTTTCAGAAAGACAAACTGCTCTAAAACGTCAAATATGAATAAATCATTTTAGACATTTTTCGTTAATGTTTCTAGAAAATATTGAAATATTCATAAATATTGATTTTAGATTTTTAATGATTTTTAAATATGTAAATAATAATAAATATAAAATGCATAAACTTGATTTATTGCATTTGACGATTTAATTTTCAGATTTTGAAAACTATTTTGATAAATATCTATAAGTTAAAAGAAATCATAAAATTTTTATTTCCAAAATCAATTATAGAAATTTATTTAAAGTTGAAAATATATTTTAGCTAAAAATGAGTTTTGCGAAAACACTAAACGTCTAAATCGAAATATATAAAATGATTTTATATTTATTTTCTGATTTTGAAAATAATATGAAATATTCATAAAAATATTGATTTTATAGATTTTAATGATTTTTAAAATATGTAAATAATTAAAATAAAAATCTATAAACTTATTTTATCTTTTGACGATTTAAGATTTCAGATTCGAAAACTATTTTTAGATAAAATATACCAGAGTAAGCTTCCTAAGAAAATCATAAATTTTGTTATTTTCCCAAAATTTAATTGGAGAAATTTATTAAAGTGTGAAAATCATATTTTAGCTAAAAATGAGTTTTCAGAAAGCATCAAACTTAAAACGTAAATATGCAAAATCGATTTTAGCACATTTTTTGAGCTTTTAATGTTTCATGATTTTTCAAATAATATGAAATATTCTAAAAATATTGATTTTTATAGATTTTAAGGATTTTTAAAATATGTAAATAATTAATAAATATTAAAATGTATAAACTTGATTTTATTGCATTTTTTGACGATTTAAGGCATTTCAGATTTTCTGAAAACTATTTTTTTAGATAAATATACCATGAGAAGCTTCCAAAAGAAATCATAAATTTGCTTATTTTCCATAAATTTCATTGCAGAAATTATTTAAAAGTGTGAAATTAAGATTTTAGCTAAAATGAGTTTTGCAGAAAAGCACTCAAACGTTAAACGTCGAAATATGCAAAAACGATTTAGCACATTTTTCTGAGCTTTAATGTTTCATTATTTTCGAAAATAATATGAAATATTCTAAAAATATTGATTTTTATAGATTTTTAATGGGATTTTTAAAATATGTAAATAATTAATAAATATTAAAATGTATAAAACTGATTTTATTGCATTTTGACGATTTAAGTTTCAGATTTCTGAAAACTATTTTAAAAATATACCTATAGTAAGCTTCTAAAAGAAAACATAAAATTTTGTTACTTTTCCATAAATTTCAATTAAGAAATATTAAAAGAAAGATTTAAAAAAATTTGGAAAATCAACCCTAAATGAACAAAATTTTTGAATCGTAAATATGATTTATATTGTTTTTATTGTTTAAAAATATAATAATTAATAATATAATTAAAATTTTATTGATAATTTAAAAGATTCAAAACATTTGAAATTTAGGTTAAGAATCATAAATTTTGTACTTCCCATAATCAATGCAAAAAAACTATTTTATTGCTTTTGACGTTTGGATTTTAGGATTTAAACTATTTTAGAAATTCCAAGAATATAAAATTGTATTTTCCAACAATGAGAAATTTATTTAAAGTGTGAAAATTAAGATTTTATAAAAGAGTTTTGCCAGAAAGCACTCAAACCAAAACGAAATGCATAAAAAGATTTAGCACATTTTCTGAGCTTTAAGTTATGATTTTCGAAAATAATATGAAATATTCTAAAATATTGATTTTTAAGATTTTAAGATTTTAAAATATGTAAAAAATAATATAAATGTTAACTGATTTTATTGATTTTGACGATTAAGCATTTTCAAGATTTGAAAACTATTTTAGATAAAATATCATAGTAAGTTCAAAAGAAATCATAAATTTTGCTTATTTTCCATAATAATTCGTAGAAATTATTTAAAAGTTGAAAATTAGATTTTAGCTAAAATGAGTTTGAAACACCAAACCGTCAAACGTCGAAATATGCAAAAATGATTTAGCAATTTTTCTGAGTTTAAGTTTCATGATTGAAAATAATATGAAATATTCTAAATATTGATTTTAGATTTTTAATGGGATTTAAAATATGTAAAATAATAATATTCAAAATGCTAAAACTGATTTTATTGATTTTTACGATTTAAGATTTTCAGATTTTGAAAACTATTTGATAAATATACTTATTTCAAAAGAAATATAAATTTGTTATTTTCCATAAATTCATCAGTAGAATTATTTAAAAGTGAAATAAGATTTATAAATGAGTTTTCAAAAACACTAAACCGTCAAGTGAAATATGCAATAAAATAGATTTGAATTTCTAGCTTAATTTTCTGATTTTGAAAATAATATAATATTTAATGATTTATATTAATGGATTTAAAATATAAATAATTAAAATATCAAAATCTAAAATTATTTTATTGATTTAATTTAAGAAAGGATTTTAAACATTTAGATAATATACATAGTGTCAAAAAAAATCATAAAATTTTGTTTTTTCCCATAAATTTCAATTGTAGAAATCTTTAATGTGAAATTAAGATTTAGCTAAATGAGTTAGCATCAACGTCTAAACGTCGAATATGCAATAAAATACATTTAGCACATTTTTCTGAGTTTAATGTTTCATGTATTTTCGAAATAATATGAAATATTTAAAAATATTGATTTTTATAATTTTAATGGATTTTAAATATGAAATAATTAATAAATATTCAAATGTTTAAAACTGATTTATTGATTTTACGATTAAAGATTTCAAGATTTTCTGAAAACTATTTTAGATAAAAATACCTATGAGTAAGCTTCCTAAAAGAAACTAAAATTTTGCTTACTTTTCCATATTTCAATTGCAGTAGAAATTTATTTAAAGTGTGAAAATCTAATTTTAGCTAAAAATGAGTTTTGCCAGAAAAGCATCAAACCGTTCTAAACGTCGAAATATGCAATAAAATAGATTTTAGCACATTTTTCTGAGCTTTTAATGTTTCATATTTCGAAATAATATGAAATATTCTATAAAATATTGATTTTTAAGATTTAATGGATTTTTAAAAATATGTAAATAATTATAAATATTAAAATGCTATAACTGATTTTATTGCATTTTTGACGATTTAGCATTTTAAAGATTTTCTGAAAACTATTTTTTAGAAAATATACTATGAGTAAGTTCCGCTTCCTAAAAGAAAATCATAAAATTTGCTTTCTTTTCCCATAAATTCAATTGCAGTAGAAATTATTTAAAAGTGAAAATCTAAGTATTTTAGCTGAAAATGAGTTTTGCCAGAAAGCACTCAAACCGCTCTAAAACGTCGAAATATGCAATAAAATGATTTTAGCACATTTTTCTGAGCTTTTTAATGTTTCATTATTTTGAAAATAATATGAAATATTCATAAAAATATTGATTTTTATAGATTTTATATGGATTTTAAAAATATGTAAATAATTATAATATTCAAAATGTATAAAACTTGATTTTATTGCATTTTTTGACGATTTAAGCATTTTCAAGGATTTTCTGAAAACTTTTTTTTAGATAAAATATACCTATGAGTAAGCTTCCTAAAAGAAAATCATAAATTTTGCTTACTTTTCCATAAATTTCAATTGCAGAAATTCTATTTAAAAGTGTGAAAATCTAAGTATTTTAGCTAAAATGAGTTTTGTCAGAAAAGCACTCAAACCGCTCTAAAACGTCGAAATATGCAATAAAATCGATTTTAGCACATTTTTCTGAGCTTTTTAATGTTTCATGTATTTTCGAAAATAATATGAAATATTCTATAAAAATATTGATTTTTATAGATTTTTAATGGATTTTTAAAATATGTAAATAATTATAATATTCAAAAATGCTATAAACTTGATTTTATTGCATTTTTGACGATTTAAGCATTTTCAAGGATTTTCTGAAAAACTATTTTTAGATAAATATACCTATATAAGCTTCCTAAAAGAAAATCATAATTTTATTTTCCATAAATTTCAATTCAGTAGAAATTCTATTTAAAAGTGTGAAATTAAGTATTTTAGCTAAAATGAGTTTCCAGAAAACACTCAAACGCTTAAACGTCGAATATGCAATAAATCGATTTTAGCACATTTTTCTGAGCTTTTTAATGTTTCATGTATTTTCGAAATAATATGAAATATCATAAAATATGATTTTATAGATTTTAATGGATTTTAAAATATGTAATAATTATAATATTAAAATGCTATAAAACTTGATTTTATTGCATTTTTGAGATTAAGCATTTTCAAGATTTTCGAAAACTATTTTTTAGATAAATATACCATAGTAAGCTTCCAAAGAAAATCATAAAATTTTGCTTACTTTTCCATAAATTTCAATCGAGAAATTCATTTAAAGTGTGAAAATTAGATTTTAGCTGAAAATGAGTTTTAGAAAAGCACTCAAACCGCTCTAAATCGAAATATGCAAAAAAATACGATTTTAGCACATTTTCTGAGCTTTTAATGTTTCATGTATTTTTCGAAAATAATATGAAATATTCTATAAAAATATTGATTTTTATGATTTTTAATGGGTTTTTTTAAAATATGTAATAATTATAAATATTCAAAAATGCTATAAAACTTGATTTATTGCATTTTTGAGATTTAAGGCATTTTCAAGGATTTTCTAAAAATTATTTTAGATAAAATATACCTATAAGTAAGCTTCCTAAAGAAAATCAAAAAATTTTGCTTATTTTCCCATAAATTTCAATTCAGTGAAATTCTATTTAAAAGTGTGAAAATCTAAGTATTTTAGTTGAAAAATGAGTTTTCCCAAAGAAAAGCACTCAAACGCTCTAAAACGTCAAATATAAATAAAATCGATTTTAAGCACATTTTCTAGCTTTTTAATGTTTCATGTATTTTCAAAATAATATGAAATATTCTAAAAAAATATTGATTTTTATAGATTTTAATGGGATTTTTAAAAATATGTAAATAATTAATAAATATTAAAATGCTATAAAACTTGATTTTTGCATTTTGAATTAAGGCATTTTAAAGGTTTTCTAAAAACTATTTTAGATAAAATATACCTATAAGTAAGCTTCTAAAGAAAATCATAAAATTTTGCTTCTTTTCCTAATTTCAATTGCAGTAGAAATTTATTTAAAAGTGTGAAAATCTAAGTTTTTTAGCTAAAAATGAGTTTTGCAGAAAAGCATAAAACCCGCTCTAAAACGTCCGAAATATGCATAAATCGATTTTAGCACATTTTCTGAGCTTTTAATGTTTCATGTATTTTTCGAAAATAATATAAATATTCTATAAAAATATTATTTTATAGATTTTTAATGGGATTTTTAAAAATATGTAAATAATTATAAATATTCAAAAATGCTATAAAACTTGATTTTATTGCATTTTTGACGTTTTAAAAAGGCATTTAAGGATTTCTAAAATTATTTTAATTTAAAATATACCTATAGTAAGCTTCCAAAAGAAAATCATAAAATTTTGCTTACTTTTCCCATAAATTTCAATTGCAGTAATTTATTTAAAAGTGTGAAAATCTAAGTATTTTAGCTGAAAAATGAGTTTTGCCAGAAAAGCACTCAAACTGCTCTAAAACGTCGAAATATGCAATAAAATACGATTTTAGCACATTTTTCTGAGCTTTTTAATGTTTCATGTATTTTTCGAAAATAATATGAAATATTCTATAAAAATATTGTTTTTTATAGATTTTAATGGTTTTTTTAAAAATATGTAAATAATTAATAAATATTCAAAAAATGCTATAAAACTTGATTTATTGCATTTTTGACGATTTAAGGCATTTCAAGGATTTTCTGAAAATATTTTTTAGATAAAATATACCTATAAGTAAGCTTCCTAAAAGAAAATCATAAAATTTGCTTACTTTTCCCATAAATTTCAATTGCAGTAGAAATTTATTTAAAGTGTGAAAATCTAAGTATTTTAGCTAAAAATGAGTTTTGCCAGAAAAGCACTCAAACTGCTCTAAAACGTCGAAATATGCCATAAAATGCGATTTTAGCACATTTTTCTAAGCTTTTAATGTTTCATGTATTTTCGAAAATAATATGAAATATTCTAAAAAAATATTGATTTTTATAGATTTTAATGGGATTTTTAAAAATATGTAAATAATTAATAAATATTCAAAAATGCTATAAAACTTGATTTTATTGCATTTTTGACGATTTAAGGCATTTTCAAGGATTTTCTAAAAACTATTTTTTTAGATAAAATATACCTATAAGTAAGCTTCCTAAAAGAAAATCATAAAATTTTGCTTACTTTTCCCATAAATTTCAATTGCAGTAGAAATTCTATTTAAAAGTGTGAAAATCTAAGTATTTTAGCTAAAAATGAGTTTTGCCAGAAAAGCACTCAAACCGCTCTAAAACGTCGAAATATGCCATAAAATGCGATTTTAGCACATTTTTCTAAGCTTTTTAATGTTTCATGTATTTTTCGAAAATAATATGAAATATTCTATAAAAATATTGATTTTTATAGATTTTTAATGGGATTTTTAAAAATATGTAAATAATTAATAAATATTAAAAATGCTAAAAAGTTTTATTTTTTTTTTGACTTTAAAAGGCTTTTTAAAAGGATTTTCAAAAAAAATTAAATTTTAGATAAAATATACCTATAAGTAAGTTCCCCAAAAAGAAAATCATAAAATTTTCCCCCATAAATTTCAATTGCATTAAAATTCTATTTAAAAGTGAAAAATCTAAGTATTTTAGGGGGAAAAATGGGTTTTGAAAAGCCAAAAACCGCTCTAAAACCCCCGGAAATATCTAAAATACGATTTTAGCATTTTTTTCAAAATTTTTTTAATTTTCATTTTTTTTTCGAAAATAATATAAAATATTCTATAAAAATTTTTTTTTTATAGATTTTTAAGGGGTTTTTTTTAAAAAATATGTATATAATTAATAAATATTTAAAAATGCAAAAAAACGTTTTATTGCTTTTAAAAACGATTTAAGGCATTTTCAATAATTTTCTAAAAAATTTTTTTTTAGATAAAAAAAATTATAAGTAAGCTTCCTAAAAGAAAATAAAAAGGGGTTATTTTTAAAAATTTTTCAATTGCAGTAGAAATTCTATTTAAAAGTGTGAAAATCTAATTTTTTTGGCTGAAAATGAGTTTTCCAAAAACCCCCCAAACCCAAACTTGAAATATGAAAAAAAATCGTTTTCCCTTTTTTTCCCCGGGAAGCTTTTTAATGTTTTTTTAATATTTAAAAAATAATATGAAATATTCAAAAAAAATTTTGATTTTTATAGTTTTTAAGGGGTTTTTTTTAAAAATATGTAAATAATTAAAAAATTTTTAAAAAATGCTATAAAATTGGGGTTTTTTTAATTTTTGACTTTTTAAATTTTTTCAAGGATTTTCAAAAATTAAAAATTTTAGAAAAAATTTTTCCCTATAAAAAAAGTTAAAAAAAAAGAAAATCATAAAATTTTGTTTAAATTTTTCCCCAAAAAAATTTATATTGCAGTAAAATTCTATTTAAAAGTGTGAAAATAAAAGTATTTTAGCTGAAAAATGTTTTTTTAGAAAAGCCAAAAACCCTCCCGTCAAATATGCAATAAAATGATTTCCCTTTTTTTCTGATTTTTAAATGTTTCATGTATTTTTCGAAAATAATATGAAATATTCTATAAAAATATTTATTTTTATACTTTTTTAAAGGGGGTTTTTTTAAAAAATTTAAATAATTAATAAATAAAAAAATTATAAAATTGGGGTTTTTATTTTTTTTTAAAAATTTAAGGTTTTTTAAAAGGTTTTCCTGAAAAACTATTTTAAATTAAAATATCCTTTTGAAAAAACTTCAAAAAGAAAATCATAAAATTTTGCAACCCCCATAAATTTCAATTGCAGTAGAAATTATATTTAAAAAATTTTTGGAAAATCTAATTTTTTTTAGAAAAAATGAGTTTTGCCAGAAAAAGCCTCAAACTGCTCTAAAACGTCAAAATATGAAAAAAAATACTTTTTTAAAATTTTCTTAGCTTTTTAATGTTTCATGTATTTTTAAAAATATTATGAAATATTCTATAAAAATATTTTTTTTTATATTTTTTTAAGGGGGTTTTTTAAAAATTTGTAAATAATTATTAAATTTTAAAAAAAGGGGAAAAAAAAAACTTGATTTTATTGTTTTTTTTGACGTTTAAAAACTTTAAAAAATTTCCCCAAAAAATTTTTAATTAAAATATACCTAGGGGAAAAAACTTTAAAAGAAAATCTAAAATTTTGCTTACTTTTCCTAAATTTCAATTGAAAATTATTTTAAAAAAAGTGTGAAAATAAAAATTATTTTAGCTGAAAAATGATTTTCCCCGAAAACTCAAACTGCTCTAAAACGTCAAAATATGCAATAAAAATTCTTTTTGTTTTTGGGGAGCTTTTAATTTTTCATGTATTTTCGAAAATAATATGAAATATTCTATAAAAATATTTTTTTTTATATTTTTTTAAGGGGTTTTTTTTAAAAATTATTAAAAATAATTAAAAAATTTTAAAAAAAAAAAATGCTATAAAACTTGATTTTATTTTTTTTTTACGATTTAAGGTTTTTTGGGGGTTTTTTTCTAAAAATTTTTTTTTTAGATAAAATATCCCAATGAGTGCCCCCAAAAAGAAAATCAAAAATTTTTCCCTTACTTTTCCCATAAATTTCAATTCGTGAAATTCTTTTAAAAAAAGTGTGAAAATCTAATTTTTTTTAGAAAAAAAAATGTTTTTTGTAAAAAAAAGCAAAAAACCGCTCTAAAACGTAAAAATATGCCATGAAATGCTTTTTTTACCTTTTTTTAAAAAGTTTTAAAATTTTTCCCCATGTATTTTAAAAAATAATATGAAATATTCTATAAAAATATTTTTTTTTATATTTTTTTAAGGGGTTTTTTTTTAAAAATATGTAAATAAAAAAATTTAAAAAAATGCTATAAAACTTGATTTTTTGCTTTTTGGGAAAAAACTTTTAAAAAGGTTTCCCCTGAAAAATTTTTTTTTAATTAAAATATCCCAAAATTGAAAACTTCTCAAAAAAAATAAAAAAATTTTGCTTAACCCCATAAATTTCAATTGCAAGTTATATTTAAAAGTGTGAAAATCTAAGTATTTTAGCAAAAAAATGTTTTTTGCCAGAAAAGCACTCAAACTGTCTAAAACGAAAAAATTGAAAAAAAAATACGGTTTAACATTTTTTTCTGGGCTTTTTAATGTTTCATTTTTTTTTCAAAATTTTAATGAAAATATTCTAAAAAAAAAATTAATTTTATAGATTTTTAAGGGGTTTTTTTTAAAAATATGTAAATAATTAATAAATTTTAAAAAATGCTATAAAACTTGATTTTATTGTATTTTTACAAAAAAGGCTTTTCCCCAAGGGGTTTTTCTAAAAAATTTTTTTTTTAGATAAAATACCCCCTATGAAAAAAATTTCCAAAAAGAAAATCATAAAATTTTGCTTATTTTCCCCAAAATTTCAATTGCAGTAGAAATTCTTTTAAAAAAGGGTGTAAAAACCCCCAAGTATTTTAGAAAAAAAATGAGTTTTGAAAAGAAAAGCATCAAACCGCTCTAAAACGTCGAAATATAAAAATCGATTTTAGCATTTTTTTCTAATTTTTTAATGTTTCATGTATTTTCGAAAATAATTAAAATATTCAAAAAAAATATTGATTTTTATATTTTTTTAAGGGGGTTTTTTAAAAATATGTAAATAATTATTAAATATTAAAAAATGCTTAAAATTTTTTTTTATTGTTTTTTAGAAAAACTTTTAAAAGGGGCCTGAAAAATTTTTTTTTAATTAAAATATACCATGAGTAAGCTTCAAAAAAGAAAATCCAAAAATTTTGCTTTTTTTTTCCCATAAATTTCAATTCGGTAAATTCTTTTAAAAAGTGAAAAAATTTAAGTATTTTAGAAAAAAAGGGGGTTTTGCCAAAAACACTCAAACCGCTCTAAAAAAAAAAATGAAAAAAAATACGATTTTAGCACATTTTTCTGAGTTTTTTAAATTTTTTTCTGTTTTTCGAAAATAATATGAAATATTCTATAAAAATTTTTTTTTTTATATTTTTTTAAGGGGTTTTTTTAAAAATATGTAAATAATTAATATATTTCAAAATGCTATAAACGTTTTATTGTTTTTTTGACGATTTAAGGCATTTTGGGGTTTCCTTAAAAATTTTTTTTTTAATTTTTAAAATATACCTATGAGTAAGCTTCTCAAAAGAAAATCATAAAATTTTATTTTTTTTTTCCCATAAATTTCAATTGCAGTAAAATTCTATTTAAAAGGGGAAAATGTAAGTAAAGCTAAAAAATGTTTTTTTGAAGAAAAGCCTCAAACTGCTAAAAAACGTCGGAAATACCCAAAAAACCCCGATTTTACCCCCTTTTTTTCTAAGCTTTTAATGTTTCATTTTTTTTTCAAAAAAAAATGAAATATTCTATAAAAATATTGTTTTTTATAGTTTTTTTTGGGGATTTTTAAAAATATGTAAATAATTAATAAATTTTAAAAAAAATGCAAAAAAATTTGATTTTTTGCTTTTTTTTGTTTTTTTTTAAAGGGGTTTCCCCTGAAAAATTTTTTTTTAATTAAAATATACCTTAAAAAGCTTCAAAAAAGAAAATAAAAAATTTGCTTTTTTTTTCCAAAAATTTCAATTGCAGTGAAATTTTTTTTTAAAAGTGAAAAAAATTTAAGTATTTTAGAAAAAAATGTTTTTTGCCAGAAAAACCTCAAACACCCCAAAACCCCAAAATATGAAAAAAAATTTTTTAGCATTTTTTTCTGATTTTTTAATGTTTCATTTTTTTTTCCAAAAATAATATGAAATTTTTCTATAAATATTTTTTTATAGATTTTTAATGGGTTTAAAAAAATATGTAAATAATTAATATATTTTAAAAAATGTATAAAACTTGATTTTATTGTTTTTTTGACATTAAAAATTTTCAAGGATTTTCTAAAAAATTTTTTTTAGAAAAAAAATACCCTATAAAAAAATTCCCCTAAAAAAAAAAAAAAAATTTTGCTTATTTTTCCCAAAAAATTTCAATTGCAGTAAAATTCTATTTAAAAGTGTGAAAATCTAAGTATTTTAGAAAAAAAACGGTTTCCCCAAAAAACACTCAAACCGCTCTAAAACGTCAAATATCCCAAAAAATGCGATTTTAGCATTTTTTTCTAATTTTTTTAATGTTTCATTTTTTTTCAAAAATAATATGAAAATATTCTATAAAAATATTATTTTTATAGATTTTTAAGGGGTTTTTTTTAAAAAATATGTAAATAATTAATAAATTTTAAAAAAAATGCTATAAAACTTGATTTTATTGTTTTTTTTGACAATTAAGGCATTTAAAGGAAAATTTTCTAAAAAACTATTTTGGATAAAATATCCTTATAAGTAAGTTCCCCTAAAAAAATCATAAATATTTTTACTTTTCCCATAAATTTCAATTGCAGTAGAAATTCTATTTAAAAGTGAAAAAATCTAAGTATTTAGCTGAAAAATGGTTTTCCCAAAAAAAAGCAAAAACCCCCCTCTAAAACGTCAAATATGCAATAAAATAATTTTAGCATTTTTTTCTGAGTTTTTTAAATTTTTTCATGTATATTTCGAAAATAATATGGAAATATTCTATAAAAATATTTTTTTTTATAATTTTTAAGGAAATTTTTTTTAAAAATATGTAAATAATTATTAAATTTAAAAAAAATGCTATAAAACTTGATTTTTTGCATTTTTGACTTTTAAGGTTTTTAAAGGTTTCCCCAAAAAAACTATTTTTAATTAAAAAAACCTTTTGGAGTAAGCTTCTCAAAAAGAAAATCAAAAATTTTTTGCTTTTTCCAAAATTTTTTCAATTGCAGTGAAATTCTTTTAAAAAAGTGTGAAAATTTAAGTTTTTAAAACTGAAAAATGTTTTTTGGCAGAAAAGCACAAAAAACCCTCTAAAAACAAAATTGAAAAAAAGGGTTTTTACATTTTTTTCCAAAGGGTTTTTTAATGTTTCATGTATTTTCAAAAAAAATTTTGAAATATTCAAAAAAAATATTTATTTTTATATTTTTTTAAGGGGGTTTTTTTAAAAAATATAAAAAATAATTAATAAATATTCAAAAATGCTATAAAACTTGATTTTTTGTTTTTTTAAAAATTAAGGGGTTTTTTAAAGGTTTTCCCCTGAAAAATTTTTTTTTAGATAAAATACCTATAAGTAAGCTTAAAAAAGAAAATCAAAAATTTTTTGCTTTTTTCCCCCATAAATTTCAATTGCAGGGGGAAATTCTTTTAAAAAAGGTGTGAAAATAAAAATTATTTTAGAAAAAATGTTTTTTGGAAAAGCCAAAAACTGTTTAAAACGTCAAAATTTTTGCCATAAAATGCTTTTTTTAGCACTTTTCCCCTAATTTTTTTAATTTTCCCCATTTTTTTTCAAAAAAAATTAGAAATATTCTAAAAAATTTTGATTTTTATATTTTTTTTAATGGGTTTTTAAAAAAAATATGTAAATAATTAATAAATATTCAAAAATGCAAAAAAACTTGATTTTATTGTTTTTTTTAAAAATTAAAATTTTTAAAAGGATTTTTAAAAAAAATTTTTTTTAGATAAAATATACCTATAAGTAATTTTAAAAAGAAAATCAAAAATTTTTTGCTTACTTTTATAAATTTCAATTGCAGTAGAAATTAAAATTTAAAAAGGGGGTGAAAATCTAATTTTTTTTTAGCAAAAAAAGTTTTTTGCCAAAAAAACCCCCAAACCGCTCTAAAAAAGTCAAAAAATATGCCATAAAATGCGATTTTAGCATTTTTTTCTAAGCTTTTAATGTTTCATTTTTTTTTTCAAAAATAATATGAAATATTCTATAAAAATATTGATTTTTATAGATTTTTAATGGGTTTAAAAAAAAATATGTAAATAATTAATAAATTTTAAAAATGCAAAAAAATTTGATTTTATTGTTTTTTTGACTTAAAAGGGGGCTTTTAAAAAAGGTTTTAAAAAAACTATTTTTAAAAAAAATATACCTATAAGTAATTTTTCCAAAAAAAAACCCCATAAATATTTTTACTTTTCCCAAAATTTTCCCCAATTGCAGTAGAAATTCTTTAAAAAAGTGAAAAAATCAAATTTTAAAGCAAAAAATGTTTTTTGCCAGAAAACACTCAAACCGCTAAAAAACCCCCGAAATATGCAATAAAATACTTTTTTAGCACATTTTTCTGGCTTTAATGTTTCATGTTTTTTTTCCAAAAATAGAAATATTCTATAAAAATATTGATTTTATAGATTTTTAAGGGGTTTTTTTTAAAAATATAAAAAGTAATAAATTTTAAAAAAAATGCTATAAAACTTTTTTTTATTGTTTTTTTTAAAAATTGGGGGTTTTTTTAAAGGGGTTTTAAAAAAATTAAATTTTAAAAGATAAAATATACCTATAAGTAAGTTCCCCAAAAAAATAAAAAATTTTCCTTATTTTCCCCCATAAATTTCAATTGCAGTAGAAATTCTTTTAAAAAGTGTAAAAACCCCTAATTTTTTTAGCTGAAAAATGGTTTTAGAAAAAGCAAAACCGCTAAAAAAACGTCGGAAATATGCAAATAAAATACGATTTTGGCCTTTTTTCTGGCTTTTAATGTTTCATGTATTTTAAAAAAAAATTTATAAAATATTCTATAAAAATATTTTTTTTTATATTTTTTTAAAGGGGGTTTTTTAAAAATATGTTATATAATTAATAAATTTTAAAAAAAATGCAAAAAAACTTGATTTTATTGTTTTTTTGACGATTAAGGTTTTTTCAAGGATTTTCTAAGGTTTTTTTAGATAAAATATACCAAAAAGTAAGCTTCCTAAAAAAATATAAAATTTTGTTAATTTTCCCCCATAAATTTATATTGCAGTAGAAATTCTTTTTTAAAAGGGGTGTGAAAATCTAAGTATTTTAGCTGAAAAATGTTTTTTCCCAAAAAAAAGGGGCACTAAACCCCGCTAAAAAAACCCCCGAAATATCAATAAAATACGTTTTAAAACACATTTTCTAAATTTTAAATTTTTCATGTATTTTGAAAAAATTTTGAAATATTCTATAAAATATTTATTTTAAAAGATTTTAATGGGTTTAAAAAAAAAATATGTAAAAATTTAAAAAAAAAATTAAAAAAATGAAAAACTTGTTTTATTGCATTTTGACTTTTAAGGCTTTTTAAAAAGTTTTCCCCTGAAAAACTTTTTTTAAAAGATAAAAAAACCAAAAAAGTAAGCTTCCTAAAAGAAAATCAAAAAATTTTTCCCCATTTTCCCCCATAAAATTTCAATTCCAGTGAAATT